>JARUHE010298300.1:0-12637 GCA_031471125.1 Archaeomysis grebnitzkii | reverse complement strand
ATGTATGATAATAGTCTTCTCTAATAAGGTCAATTTTTCTAAGAAGAAATCGATCAAATAAGTTTCTACTGACGAGGATATCAGGTTATACCGAAATATTTGGAAATAAACTTATCCTCGCGAATGTGTGTTTTTGTTTATAACAAAAAACTTGAAAGTTTTTCAACAATATAAAATCTTCATCAACCAAAAAAACATGAATCCTGCGGTACACCACTGAAGACATCAACAAAGGGGCTATGATCACCCTGCACAACCACTTTCATTTGTCTCCCAACCGAAAACTCTTGCAGCCACACCCATACAACCAAGTTTAATCGAAAGAATCTTATGATTATAAGCATCAAAAGCCTTCTTAAAATCGAAAATTATCAAACCACTTAGACATCTCTCATCACAAAATTTGGAAACGTATTCATACACAAAAACAAGCTGATTGCCACCGAGTGTACCGACCTAAGGCCAAACTGCATTGAAGATGATATAACATTTTCATCCTGACATTCCTCCAATTGACAAACCAACAGTCTTTGCATAGACTTACAAGAAACCGAGGTGAAACTGATGGGTCTATAGTTCATAGGGCCAGAATAAATACCACCCTTGCAGATTTTCATGAAGAAAATTTATCTGAACTTATTGACTTACGGCAAATTAACAACGGATGGAATGACATAATCCACACTTTTTCAAGAATACAGAACATATTTCAACAGGTCCAAAACCCGACGAGGACTTCAAACCACACAAAACTTCTTTCATATCATCAAGAAAAAGCTCACGCAAGTGATGGGAAGACGGGTAAAGCAAAGGAACAAAAGATAGGTCTGATCCAAAGACATCAGCCACATAACAGGCCACATCTACATAATCAATAACGCAATCACCATGAGCCAACAAAAGACCAACAGTAAGATGACTTACCTTTATACTCCTCAATTATCCAACTATCCATGTTATTTTGGTAAATTTCTAGTCTTCAGGAACAACAAGAGTATTTAATATTTTGTCAAAAAGTAAGCCTACATCATGAAATGGAAGGTGTTAACGTAGACTTGGTCCCTATAGTTACCTTAATTGTTAGATTTAAGGTTACATTACCTAGTTCTCATTCAATTTCGAGAGAAAAAAAACTAGGCTAGAAAAATATATAATAGAGAAGATAGATAAATCAGGGCGTAAATCGGGAAAAGAAGGCACTTTTCAGAACCTCACTCGTTGAATATTTCATTGTTATTTTAATTTTATATATGTTTTGGTATTCTAAGAAACTTTTATTATTCACTAATTAGTGCGTAAATGAGTGGTTAAGGATTTATGAAGGTTTCTTTTAGAATGTGAGGCACTCATTATCATGAAAATAGCGTTAGATTTATGCTCGGAGATAAATTATTCCAGGTAGGTAGTCAGACAATGTAAAAGGCCCCCACCACGCTCTCAGTTGGTATAGTATTAGATTGAAAAATGTACTGATTTTTAAGATAATGGTGTAATATATTTTGTTCTATAATAAATATGTTAACTTGAAAAATCAAAATCATAGTCAAAATGATCATGAGGCAGAGCCCCTTGTACTTGACATTTCTTAGAATAAAACTATAATCCATGATTTTGGTCGTGGACATCGAACCCTCTTCAGTATTTCAAGTGCAATAGGCAATAATGGATTGATTATATAAATAAAGGAGCCAATGTCCAGCACTGCAGGCAATAATGGAGGACCCAGCTCAAAGAGATCACTTGATCTACGTATTTAGAGGTTCGAGAATATTTCAGAATTATTATTACGGAATTCAAGGATTTGTTCTTTTCTTAGAACTGGTGATCAAACGGTAAAGTTTTTCTTAAAATTAAATTAAACTAAATTCTAGATTAATCTAAAAATTTGATCATTCAGGCATATGTGAACAGAAGTTTGAAAAACTTAATTTCTTTGAACATATTGCCTTGGCACCATTTCTTTTCCAATCCAGGCTTATAGTTAAACAAAAATCTATCAAATGACCTAAGCTATTCTGGTACTGTACATTAAGCTTAAGGCAGTTTACTTACTTACAAACAATAAGTTTTGACAAAAAAAATAGAATACAAATATTTCAGTAATAGCACATACAAAAAAATTGATTACTTCAAATATAAAAACTATTCAAGATTTTAGTATATGTAAAGCTTTGGCCAAAAACCAGAACTGCAGGCTACAGAATTCTATTGATGAATTTCAGGTGTTTAATTCTAGTTAGTATTAATTTGTTATTACTTACAGGATTAAACATCACTGGAGAATCAGAGTCCACCTAATGGTAGAATTGTTGTAGTTAGTCACTGCAGCACAATGTAACAACTCTTGAATAACAAAACACATTTTTGAGGTTCCAAGAATATGTTCAATCACAAAAAAATATAAATCGTATTAGTGAAATATTGTATTACATTACCATGAAATTCTATAAGCTGTTATATGTCAAAGAGCAAACCAGATGAAGTATCAAAATGTGGTTTGCTTGGCTTTTTATTTTTATTAGACATTGTATACAGTACTAAAAACATTGTAGCTGTGTTGATGTTGTTTCTTTATATAATTATAATTGACCAAATTCTAGAAACAATTTGAATTTAAACGGTAAATTTTTGGGTAATAAAAACAAATTAATTGCACATTCATACAATATATTCAGTATAAAATTTGGATGTATTTTACTTCCAAATAGGCTTCTGTATACTTTGATAAAATATTTCGGGGATTGGTGGATAATCATGAACACTAGGTTGTGACCAACTAGTATATCCAGCATCAATAACTTGGTATTTGTTTTGTCCTTCTACCATAATCTTATCATTGGCAAAACTAAAGGATTTGTTATTTGATTGAGGATCATTTATAGATTCATCAATATTTTTATGAACTCTTCTTATATGTTTTTGTAAATTATCTTTTTTAAAACCAGAGTAACTGCAATAGTTACAAGTGAAAGCCTTTCCCTTTTCAACTTCTACAGGTATGTATTGTTGTTGCCAATCTTGAAGACAGCTCATTTGATGAATATTTTGATGTTGCAAATTAATTTGCTGTGAAGGAATGGAAATGTATTGTTGATTTTGTACTATCTGTTCTCCCTCATTCTCTTGTTCTATTGGTTTACTGTGCAGGTCATACATTTTGTGAATTCTTTTAAGATGTTTACGCAAGTTTGTTTTCTGGCTTGCAGAGTATGAACAATGAGAACACGAGAAAGGCCTTAACTTATCATGAATAGTTCGGACATGAGTTTTCAAATGTGTCTTATGGCCAGTAATGAAGGAACATTGATTACATGAAAATGGTTTTAACTTCTCGTGCACAGTTCGAACATGAGTCCTAAGATTACTTCTTTGTCCTGTAGTAAATTGGCAAACATCACAACTGAAAGGCTTAAGATGCTCGTGTACTGTTCGAATATGAGTTTGTAGGTCACACTTTTGTGCTGCACTATATTCACACTGCGAACATGTGAAAGGTTTGATATTTTCATGAACTGAAAAATATAAAAAAAATTAAAAAATTTAACATGATTAATCCAAGTAGATGGTAGGCTTCATCAGGAACCATCCATTGTTATTTAACTTGTACAACACAAGAGTTACTATGGCAAATAGTGCTGTTTATGTAATTAAAAATTTAAGAATTTTCTCTTCATTCTTATTAAGCATAAACATTGATAGAATACCTTAAACAAAAAACTTAGACAAAACTTGACATGCCACCTCAATACTTAAATAAATAGGTATATATCCAGACAGTGTGAAACAATAGGTACCTTCTTCCCGCATTTTGGTAAACATACAGAATGGAAGAACAAATAGATATGCTATGCATTGAATATGATACCTACTGGGAGCAATATTCTGTATGTATACCAAAATCCTTCTTAAATGCAAGAATAATGTACCTATTATTTCACACTATATCTAGAAAACGACTGTGTTGGATATCAGTTGTAAAGATTGAACCAAGTGAATTTATGTGGAAGAAATAGCTATAAATCTAACAACATTTAGGAAAAAACTCAACAAACGTTGCTGCTAATGTAAACATCTGTCATTTATCTTAAATGAACATTGCTTTAAAATGAAAAAGAATATGTTAAGTCTAACTTTGAGGAAACACAGGCCAATCAATCTTCAACACTAACAACAACAATCAAGGGTAACTCCTAGAATGATGTCTTATGTGTCTGCTAATAATTGGCAACATTCTAAATTTAAGGTCATACAATTAAACTTCAATTTCACATAGGCTGGAGATATAATATTTGAAACAATACAAAGTTAATGTTTAAAGTCTTATTATAAGCCCCAAAAATCTAGCTGTCATGCACTAAATGGTTAATTCAGCTGTCATTCTTTTAAAAAATATCTGAATAAGATAGTAATAAATTAAAGGCATGACTTCAGATGCTGTAATAGTATCTTCCAATAGTAATTCTAATGGAGCAAACTGCCATAATAGCCCTAAGGCAATGGCCATAAGGCCAATAACCCACCAGTTTTATTGAAGTAAACAAAATAAAGATTATACCTGTTTTAATATGCCTCCTCAAATGATTTTTATGATCTGTATTGTAAGCACAAACACTGCACGAATATTTCTTTAGGTCAATGCTACTATTTATTCGAATTTCAACCTGTCAATCAAAAAATTATTAGATTAATGTACTGACCAGGGATTCTACCAACTACATGTTTATATGACAGAAGAAAAACAAAAACTTGTATAAATAAAAAAAACTTTGATCTATAAGAAAATTCATGAATTAATCTTAATAACCTATATTTGTGAACCAAAAATACTGTACTTTAAAAAGAAGCTCAGTGGACTATCAACTGAACAATTAAATTTCATTTACTTTCTATATTTTAATTTTGCTAACAAATATTTGGCTCACTTTTTCCTTATACAATGACCTGCTTTCTGCACATTGTTTTGTGACTCAAGTCAATACTTTAGGGGTGCCACATAGTCCACTCCAATAGCAATTCCTATGGAGCATGTGGCAAACATAGTTCTAAAGCATTGTTCAACACAAGACTTGTGTTAAACAAAACAAAAATTGTTTCAATGATTTGTGCAAAAACTTTGTAATAAAATTACTGTTATAATAACTTCAAGACTGACAAATTAAAATAATAAACAATGTTACTTACTTTTTGTCTTTTGATGGAGTTAATAAAAGTAATGATATCGTTTGGATCAACATCCTTATGAATCCTTTTGAGATGTTTAACCAAGTTGCTTTTCTGACCAGCTTTATATGTACAATACCCACAAACAAACGGCTTCAGCTTTTCATGGACAATTCGGACATGTGTCCGTAAATGATTAGAATGCCCAGTTGCGAAAGAACAGAGTTTACAGTGATAAGGCTTTTTATGCTCATGCACAGTTCTAATATGTGTCTGAAGATTTACTTTTTGCCCAGTACTGAACGGACAGAAACTGCAAGAAAACGGTTTTAAATTTTCATGGACTGTCCGAATGTGAGTGTCGAGATCACACTTTTGGGCTGCATTGTAACGACAATTTTTACATGAATATGGTTTTATGTTCTCGTGAACCGTCCTGACGTGTCTTCTCAGGTGATTCATGCGGCCAGTTCTGTACGAGCAGAGATCGCAAGAGAAACTCTTGATTTGGTTATGAATCACACGGACATGAGTGTTCAAGTTTCCTTTGTGTTCGGTGTGAAAGTCACATGAGGTACAGCTGTAAAGCTTTGAAGATTTGTTCCTGACTTGTTTTATATTCAAACCATTGTCTGTTTCTGTTGAGCCATCAAGGTCCTATGCAAGAAATTTCACAAATTAAATCATGTATGCATTTGTGAATGAATAACATTATGAATTCCGTTTTAATTATTAACATTCAATAATTACTCATAGTTGTTACTATCAACAAAGAAATTTTAATTTTCTGGCATAAAATCATAGGTCTAACAATTTTACATTTTTATACATAATTAACAAAAAACAATGTGATTAATTATGATTGAAAGATTTCAAAGTTCAGTAAGTTGAATCAAACACTAACCTCTGTATTTATAAAAGCGTTGTCATTTTTCCCGGTCAATAAATCAACCGGGAGAACTGAAGAATTATCAGTAACATCTACAAGATCTTTCTTTAAATAATTTATTTCAATTTCATATTCATCTATCAGCTCGTCCGAACAAATAGCCTGTAAAATTTATGAAAAAAAAGTTACATATCAGAATCTTTAACTTGATATAATTATAACAAAAATGTATTTTGGTTCATAGGAAAACAATTTGAAAGGCATTCAATTATTAAACATTCATTTATCATTACAGTTTTTGCAAATCATATACACCAGCTTAACCTTTGCCTCTTTCAGAATTTTCTTCTGTCAACTACAAACACATTCCACAAAATATCTTATCCTTTTCTGTCCTAATTTTCCCCAGCAGAGGCAACTTTATTCAACTGTTGGACCCTCAGAGGCACCCGATTATAATGGCGGGGTATCTGGGCTCCACTGGTTTCTTCTCAAGAGATGAAGCTGGGGGTGACTAGTAAGTAAGGACTTCAACTATGAAGTGCTTATAATAGCTGCATGGTCTACTACCTATATACAAACCAAGCAAGTGAGAAAATTTGTGAAGACTGTTTTAATCAATACTAACTAATGAACTAGACAGATCCCAAAGGATATGTAAAAGACAATTACATAAAACTATTAAAAAGTTTCCTTGATCATAACATATACATGTATATACAAAGGTAATTTCTCACAATAAAAATATATTTTAAAACATGATTTGAATCAGTAAAAACAAATTAATTTCACATCATCATATTATTAATTAATTTGTTTTTACTGTTTCAATCATGTTTTAAGATAAGTTTTAGTTTTTAATTTTTAATTTTTATTGCCAGAAATTATCTTTGTACAATTACATGTTTATATGAAGCTTAGTGTTGCAGCCTGAGGCTATTCAGTACCAGTAAGACATATAACATTTACCAACTAGAAATCACCCAAAAATGTTATATGATTATCATTCCAATGTGTAAAACATTGGTTGGAAGTTGGAACCAGCCTATTATCCAAATATGGTGTTAACTCTAACAACCAGTGAAGTTTGTGTACAAAATATCACCTTCAAATGCATGACCTAGTTGCTAAATATATTGGTTGATCATATCTGGGGCTCAAATATGAATACATATTCAAAATACATAGTCTTTAAACATGTACAATTATTTAATGAGGAAAACAATAAGAATTAGCATATTTCAACCCACTTTGTTTTCCTGACAGGATGCACCTATATGACTCAAATGTCTCTGCAAGATATCATCTTCCTGTGATGATTTTGGTAAATCAATTTCTCTTGAATCTTCCAATTTCAAATGAATTAAATCATTCTCATTTAAGCTCTGAAAATTAGAATATTTGTATATTACGGTTTGTTAAATAAATAAGGTCTGAAATACCTGAATGCATGGCATAAATCAATTGTATAATTTACAATGGTAATCATTTTTGTGTATAATGAACAAATGATCATACATTCAAAGAAAAAACATTTGACATTCAGTTAATTTAATTATGCCACACCTGGGTGTAGTTGTGCCACCTCGCATTTTTAATTTAACCTGTCCTACTTACAGCTAAAATTTATTTTCCCCATTTCAAGTTTTTTAGCATGGATTTTTTAAGGCAATAGTTGTATTTTGGTAATTACCGTACATTGCATTCCACTATTTGAGGCATCAGGAAACCAACAAAAATATGTAAAATGAAAACAGGCAAGTCTCGCTTGCTAAAAGGTGAGGAAGCATATTAGTCCAATAACAGTTGCACACAATTTACAGTAATTTACTCTACACCAACCATGCTCTTGTGTGGATGATCAGGTTGTGTATGTCAGTTTTGACACTCACCCAAGAGACAAAACCTAGAACCTTCACAATTGAGTGGTACAAGAAATCGAATAAGTTTCAAGACAAAAGCGAATCCTCTGAACTGGGGCAAGTGTAAACACGGCATGGCAACAATCTCACCCTTGGTAGGACTAGGTCATTAATGTTAACAAGTGAAAGGTGCAGAGATGACATCAATACTATGGAGATTGATCGAGATTCCTTTAGGAATTAAAGCTGAACTGAAATATTAACTTTCTCTAACGAGCCTACTGATGACCTATCCATAATAGAAATTACTCTCAGTACAATGGGAAAAACTAGCCTACCTCAGGCGGTGATAGCTACTGGTTAGACTGATGGCAGCTCTCAACCAAAAAAAAGATGCATCAATACACAAGGATACCAAAGCCTATGGACTGGAGTGGTACCAGTGCATAGACTAATAGTAGTGTGAGATTGAAATCGGAAGCAGCACTTGATGTATGACAAGTCGCATGTAAGCTCATCCAAAAAAACTAGACATGACAAGTCACACAAAAACTCGTCCAAAAAACGACTAATAACATAAATTACTATTAAACAAACGGTGTTGTTGATTAACTTATTTTGAGCTTGTTTAAAATTCTACAACTTTAACCAAAAAATTTAGTTATGTTGATAAAAACAGATTTTTCATTCACATTAAAAATATAACATTAAATTAATAAAAGAGTAGTGCATATTATTGAGAATACCCATATAAACAATTAATGTAAGGCAAGATTTATTGTAAAGTTTAAATTAAGATTTACTGATGAACATACCATACAACTGTGGAAAAAAAATAAACTCAAAATAAATAAAAATACAACAATAAGTGAATTTCCCCAATGTAGATGTGTATCTGAGGCTGCCAGATTGCAGGTTTTAAATAATACTAGATGCCAGATTGGTATTGATTTTTCAAATAAATGATATACCAATTGAAAGAAAATCGCCTTTTCTATCTGATGGTGTAAAAAAACAAAAAGTGAAATTTTGACCAAAATAGGTCAGGTGCTCTCCTCAAGCCCAATGAAAACTTGTCCATTCAAATAAATAAAGATTTAGAAAATTCATTGAATGAAAATTGTTCATTATGCAAATATCTTTGATTTATAATCAGCATAATATAAATAACATAAACATCTCTAAAATTAAAAAAAAGTAAGATGTGAAAAATCCAAAAACTCAAATTTTGTTTAAAGTAAAAAAAAGTAGAATTTTGTCAACTTTATGAATTAATTAATAAATTAAATGTAAAAAAAACACAATTAAATGCTTAGGAGCTGGAGCCAGCAGAAATTTTAATGGCTCTGATTCCATAAACATGATTAGCTTAGGTTTTGACTCCATGGTTTCATGCTAAAAATCTGGCTACATGGCCCTGGTTTAATCAACCAATGAGAGAAGTTTGATTTTTTTTTATTATAGAATATTATACAGCACATTAGCTACAATGGCAAAGAGCGCTGTCACCAACAACATCTGGTGTTCCCAGACGGTCACCCATCCAAGTACTAACCAGACCCAACGTTGCTTAACTTCGCTGATCATACGGGAAGCGGTGTTTCAATGTGGCCAAGGCAGTTGTGAGAGAACAGTTAAGATAGGTAATAACCTATTATCCTTATAGAATTTTCAATCATTATCGACAGTATAATACTTACTGAACTTTCATTTTGCTCGACTTCTCCAGGTTCCGAATTGAGGAACATAAGTTCACCGATATAGTTATGAAGTGTGGAACAATCAGACTTTTGGTATCGATTGAAATCATCGTTCATCTAGAAGGTGAAAATGAAAATTACGAACAACATTGAAATAAAACTTAGTCATAAATTTTAAAAAATTCCAAAAATGAGAACAAAGTATCTTTTTTTAAACTTTACTTTGTTAAAACTTGTTCATTTCCTCATATGAAAGTTATGCCATGGTTCAGCACTATCACTAGAAGTCATTCAGCATCTCTAGATTACATTATCATGATTATGTTACTATGGTTAAATTATCATGATTGTATTACTACACGGTTACGTTATTACATGGTTACATTATTATTATCATGTTCGTATATTTAACCAACTTCACAGCTCCTATACTGCACGGCACAGGGAGGGAGGTCTTACACTTATAAAAAATTCCAAAAACAAGACCAACAGGATTTTATAACATAACTTAAGCATTTGGGTCCCATTGCACCTAGCACTTTAACACAAACATGCAACCACTCATGGATACACAAAATACCATCAATATGAAAACTATTACAAAACCAAACTATGGGTTTATAGCAGAGACATCAAAAAAACATTTCTCTCAAATCAACAAGTTCATAAACACCATAAAAGCCCAGTTATTTTAATAAATTAAGTTTTAGAAGAAAATCCCTTAAAAATGTGGTTCCTAATGCATATATCTTTTATTTATATTAAATGATCATTGCTCTAAAATAGAAAATAAAAAAATTACTACTTTTCAAAAAAAATACAAGTCGATAAATGCTTAATAACAACACTAAACCTAAAACTACCAACAAAAACAATTAAGAGTAACATCTGCTAGTAAACTATAACAATTTTATTTTTATTTTAGAGAAATAATCATTTAACATAAATAGAAGATATACGAATTAGGAACAATATTTCTTTAAAAGAATGTATTGAATTTATTGAAAAAAAAAATGTTTATGGTATTTATCATTTTGTATTTTTTTCAAAGTGGACTGAACATTTTTTGATTTTTTACTTTACAGCAATGATTTCAAGATGCAAACTTTAATAATTATCGATTTCGGAATGACACTGATGACAGAAAAACAACACCTTTATGGAACTTTTTGCTTAATAAAAATCAATGCTCCAAATTCACCAGACCCATTCTTTCCTTAGTAGACTTAATATTTCTCATAAAATTTAATTCAGGCCTTGAAATAATGAGAATTGATTAAATATCATTATTGTTAAGCTTTTATTTTTCATTATTTTACCACAACTGAAAAATAATAAAGGGGTGTAAGTGTCACTTAGAAAATATAAACTAACTAATGAATTGTAAAAACAATTCAATCTTAAATCATCAAGGCTCAGTCGAATCTAAAGTTTAAAAAAAAAACTTTTCTGTTTCTTATTCTATTCATAAAAGTGCGTAACCTTGTTTTAACCGTACAAAAATTTTTCTCAACTATTGTTTTTGGTTAAATTTTACCCCTCAAACTATACCAACATTCCAAGAGAAGTTTAAGGAGAGAACTCGGAGCCATTGTGAAAATGGAATCATTTATTTAACATGTTCTCTGTGTTTATACAATTTATAGTATTGGTATACATGTGGCCCAATATGAGGGGAACTCATTAACTTGTTTTTTATTTATTATTATTAATCAATTGCAATACCTTTGAATTGCTCTCACGGTTTTCAGCCATATAAATATCTGGTTCAACTTCAATTTGAATGTTATTCAATGTTGATGTCTCTTGTAAAATATCTTCATTCATTTTTATAAGATTTTAGAAATATTCAATCAGGTTAAATTATTTCAACATCTGAAAAGAAATGTAAATATATTTATTATTATCATTTTTTTATTTATTTGTATAAAAATATACTAAAATATTAAACTATTTCATAAAAGGTCAATCTTAACAGTCACAGAATTTTTCAATAGTTTTTTTTTGCAAAAATAACATATACAAAATTTGTAATATAGTGAAATATGTTCATTTAACTACAAATTATTTAAATAAATGCAATATTAAATTAGTTATATCATATTATATATCGCAAATCGAAAATGTACGTCAGCCATTATTTTTTTAAAGGTCCAGTCTAAGTCCAGAATGGTGACACAAAAGTTTTTTTTTTAATAGGAATTTGTTTACCAAAATAACTTTGCAACAAGAAGTTGCAATATAGTCAAATATTGTCATTTATAGGGAAATTATTGAAACAAATGCAATATTAAATAGAATTACAAAAGGTTATATATCGCACATCGAAATCGTACGTCCGTCATTATTTTCTCTCCCTGACAGAAGACTTCGTTGAAATCAACCAAACTTTAGTACTTTATTATTATAAGTTTTACAATTTATTTTGTAAATTCTTTATAGGTCCCCTTATTTATATATTTACGCTCTGCACATACGAAAAAGTTAAGTTAGGTAAGGTTAGGTTGTACCGCATCTGCTTTTTTATTTATGCAGTTGCTGGACGTAGTTTAAGTACATAGACGGAGTTTGCATCGTGTCTCTGTTGTTTTGGGGGTTCCTAAAACTTGGGCTCTCAAATGAGACCACCAGTCCTCTAAGCTGTACAGATTTATATTACTCTCTTATTTCAAATAGATAACATAGAAATGATAATCAAAAGGATAAACATACAACAATCTTCTCTTGACCAGACATTGCTGAATCTCTTTTAACTATTCTGTTTATAACTCAAAACTTCTTCAACAATTGACTCTCTGAATGCTGCTTGCTACTCAAACACCGGGTATCTGCAAAAAAAACGAATGAGTATGAACTCCCACACTCTCCCCCCCGCTTGATGTAACGCATCACATCAAAAAAAGAGGCGCTAAATCAGAAGAGATGCTGAGGCATCTGAACCGAATAAGGCAGATGGTAATGCAACTAAGAGAAGACAGAGAATTCCGTCATTGTTAGAGAACAATGGCTGAGTGCCAGGGATCCAT
>JARUHE010298190.1:0-12642 GCA_031471125.1 Archaeomysis grebnitzkii | reverse complement strand
ATATAGATATATTATAACATTATATGTTCAGTGATAAAGTTGAGCCTTAAGATCACAATTGTGTGGTCATAGTGAGTGTCACATTTATGTATAACTATAACATTTTTTATTCTGTCTGTTGTTAGGATACATTTGGTTAATAGAACAATTCATTAAGGGAGTAACAAGAATGGACAGGTTAAGAAACACCACTATAAGAGCTAACCTCAAAGTTAGTCCTCTATTAGATGAAATTGAGATGATATGGTCATGTAATGAGAATGGACGACATCAGAGCGCCAAAGAAATATTTAACGGGGAGACCACTGGAAAAGATATCTGTAGGACGACCAAGAAACAGATGGATGGATGGTGTCAGGGAAACAGTGGAGAGGAACCAACTTGAGAGAGGTTGAAGAGTTACACATGTACCGGGACCGAGATGATTGGAGAACTTTTCTTGGATTTGTGCCAGCTGACAGTTCAATTATCTAACAGGCGGATGGGTGAGAAAGGTAAGAAAACAACTTTAAGCAAATACTATATATATCAAACAACTGTAAGTAAATACTATATATAAATCAAATGCAAAAAATAAAAATAAAACAATTGATATAACCACAGATCAACTATATAACTTTTATAGTGTTATGTATAAAATACACACCTGTAAATTATTGCCAGAGTTGCTATATGTACCCTACTAAGTAGTTTGTCTCTATTTATTAAGTTTTATTGAAACTATAACAAAAATTAAATCTTTGGCGATACAAGTTTCTTATCTAATACTTTCACAAAGTATACTTGTCCTACCATTTGAAAATCTCTGAGGAAAAAGATTAAAACTATTCATAGTCCATGTATTTCATAACTAAGGAATGCCATTATTCGGTATTTTCATAACTCAGGAGTTTTAACATGTTAAATAATATACAGCCGGTATATATTTTGTTATATAGGGTGCGACAGAAATGTTGCCACAATTTCACTGTTGTTTTCCATTCCGGTGAGTGTTACCTGAAACAGAAGAAAATACAATTTAATGACTCACAACCACAATAGTTTACTTTACAGAAATATAATTTATTTTATTTTATTAACCTTTGAAATTGCTGTGGCCTCTGCCACACCCTGTATTTTGTTAACATTTGAAATTAGATCAGCTTTTATGTCGTACCCTGTACGTTGTCATCTAAGTGTTTGCCTTATCTGATATAAATAATTATTTATATGTCAGTATGTCAACAGGATATCCGATAATATTTATATAATTTTACACAAACGTAAAATTATTTCATCGTCCAACAAGCTCTGGGAAGGGGAGGCTGTGTCTTCTTTTAAAGAAAATTAACAAAGAGACGTGAATAAAACCGAACATGTTCGATTTATTTGAATAACCAACATTCTGCGACACCATTGAAGCCTCTTTTGTGTTTTATTCAGTCAGTTTGTATGGCTGATTTAAATCAATTATATTGTTGAATAGAGCTTATTGAGATCTTTCTTTTGAACCCTAATAGGTTCCTTTAATTATTTTTCAAAATTTAAAAACGTTCATAGTTATTGAACCAGAATTGCCAAACTATATAGCTTATTCAACTCGTCAAAGAGAAATTGATTTGCTGATAACTCTTAACACTTAAAAGATGCCTCAATGGTATCGCAGAGAAGCGAACTGTAAATTGAAATCCTGGCTGAGAAAACATATAATTAAATATGCCGAAGAATGATATATCTTGTACTTTTCTTCCAAAATATCGCCCACCAATAACTAAACGGCGAGAATTTTTCTACTGTATTATATACATACGAAGAATGTATGAAAATATAAGAACTCTATCTTAAATACCATTCAAGGCGCCTTCATCACTCAAAAATACCTTAGAAGGGGTCAAAAACGAAAAAAAGAGCCCCCATCCAAATGGACAAAATTTGATGAAATTGTATTTTCATCAAAGTTTATCATTACAACAAATATTTTTTTCTGAATATATTTGATTAATTATAATAAGGCTACCTAATAGACACAGTCGATTTCTATTGGTTGATTGGAAAGTCACTGGCTTACCATTGGATTTTGTTTATTTGTGTAGGACTTAACCAAACAGGAAAGTTTTTACGTTTTCTTCACTATACTTATTTCAAATAATACAATGCAGCCACTTTAAATTTTCTAACGACCAAAGTTAACTAGAGGAAGCAAGGCAATCTCACGTGTTTAAGAAATAAAAACTTTAATTAGATTCAAAAGTCATACTTTATTCTAACTAACATTACTCCAAAGTAAATAGCAAAAATTTGGCCTGAATACAGAAATCAAAATAGGTTTTCAAAAATATGTATAGTTGTTCAAAATGAATATATCTTTCAATTACGTAGAGCAAGTAAAATCATGTTACAAGATATTCACAAAAACAATCAAAACTGAATCATTGTGATAATTTTCATCACAGATAAAAATGAACTTTTAGTTAAGTAAATATTTAATTGCTTATATTTTAGTTGGATCGAAGCTTGAGCCTCTTGACACTGCAAACAGAAGTTAAGTTATTACTACTTTGAGCTTTTGATTTTCTCAATTCTTCAGGATTGTTGTTATAAAACCCATACATTGATCATAATCAGTCACAAAGCTATTCACACTAACCATTTCTTGTAACACCAGTGATAAAAATGTTTATATTAAATTTATGCAGGCAAATATTTGCCAGTATAAGTATATTCAAAACAAACTAATTGGATTGGTATCACTGGTGTTACAAGAAATAGTTAAAGTGGTAATAATAGGAATGTAATCACTATTGTGTCACAACAGACAATATCATCGAACCTAAAAGAAAATAAAACAACTGGGAATGATCATTTATTAGAAGTCGAACATATTAAAAATAAGTCATGGTAAAAAAGCCCGAAAACAAAACTATAACAACCATAATGTACAACAACAATGAATGTAGTCAATAATATCAAACCTATTCATTTATGTACCAACCTAAATCTTAATTATTTAAAAAAAATATTTAGATTAGAACATAAAATGATGGATGTTAAAACTTCAATTCTTACAAGACTAAGAATATAATTATATTGACGGTAGAAAATTACAACAGATCATAAAAACGCTACCTCCAACCAAATTTTCAAAGATTTATTTCAATAAATTTAAAAGCAATACATAAATGAAGTAAAAAAAAAGCTCAAGTGAAAGCCTTAAAATTTATTTTATTACAATATTGATTTGTATTTAATGAATTAAAATTTTACCACAAATAACAAGGGAAACAGGGCAAAGTATAAAAACAAATTCGCAAAAGAAAGACTTTTACATTTGGGGAACTTCGAGATACATGTGAGCCAAGGAATGTTATCCATTGAAAGCCAAGGCACAAACATAATTATTAAAATCAGGACTGAATACAAGCAATGTACAGTCGGCACCATTTCATTCTTGATTTGATAATTTAGTAACTCATTGAATATTATGATTATGGTGAGGTCAAATCCAGTTACAGAAATTCGAACAAATAGTATATAATGCCCTTGGTTCGATACACATAAGCATGTTGTAACACAAAAACTGGAAAAAATTGTTCTGTTGTTTATTATTGTACTTTGCCTAAAAAGAACTAGCTGTATCTTTTAGACTTTCCAATGTGTTTGTATTTAAAACAAAAATATTAAATTAATAAACCGTACTTATAGCTTTCATTAAATAAAACATGTTAGTCAAGTAGCAAAATATCCAGATATAATTTTTAACTAGTTATGCCTAAACCGCTATGCAGCTTGAATGTCGAGCGATTATTTATTTTTATAGTATACATTGTATTTATACATGCATACTTATTATTAAATTCTGAAAATTTGAAGCAAAAAAAATACAAGTTATTTTTCCTTATTTTAAACTTAAATAACAAAAAACAGAAACTATCTAAAAAGAAATCTATCACATTATATTGTAAGCATATTGATTGTTCAGTTCTGATTTTTTGATGCAAAAATATAAAAAAAACAAACAAGTTATAAACAAAATAAAAACTTGAACCTTTTGTTTAATGCGAAAAATTTTAAAAGTTATTTCTTCTCATCTTAACCTAAAATAACAAAAAAAAATGGAATTATATAAAAATAATTCCATTGCATTATATTGTAAGCATATTGATTGTTCAGATCTGAAAATTTGATGCAAAAATACTAAAAAACAAAAGTTAAGAAAATAAAAACTTGAACCTTTTGTTGAATGTCCGGACGACGACGGAAAAGTAACACCTACGTCTTAACTTCGTTTCACTCGCTTGACAACAATAACTACAAATAATGTATCCTCTTTATAAGGAGAGGTCGAACTTTTAGAATCACCCAATTGATGTGTATAGAATTATATCTAACCAGACAGAGATGTTTTTAAAGAATTAAATCCAATGTCTACTAAACATAATTATTGAACAGTAAAGAAAAACGATCGTGAAGGCATTCAGCACCAAAACAATATAAAATCTAGAGCCTCCATATTTGTGTTGAATAATCACAATAGTTTCAGAAGTGGTTCACAATAAAACAAAGACAACTTAGAAATTTTAATTATTTACAACTTGTGGAACTTATGCATGAAAGAATGGCTTTTATAGAGCATTTTTTGTTTTAGATAAGCTGAAGAGATTCAAAACAGACTTCTTATATTTTTCAATTATTTCTTCATCTTCGCCTGAAAAAATAAATGTAATAAGGCATCCATCAACCAGAGGTAACAAATGGTTTCAGTAAAACACAAAAATTTAAATTACAGATTAATTGAACTTCTGAAAAAATATAAAATAAAAAAAACTTTTTATGATTTGTGTTCACCTCTTATAAAAATAGCGAAACATTTTCAAGTTCATCAAAAACCATCATCCTTAGGAAAAATCTATAGAAACTTGTTTATTTTTAAGCAAAGTTATTATTCAAGAAATAAATGTAAATTAAAAAACTTCAACATTTACCTTCACCTCTTATAAAAACAGTGAAATATGTTTTCAAGTTAATTTAACCTATAAAACGTCATTTTTTAAAGAAAATAAATATATATTTTTTTTTTATTCAAGCAAAGTTATTATTCAGCTCATTATCTATAAACTTTGATTAATAAAAAAAACTGTGAAATAAAAAATTAAAAACTTTAACATTTACCTTCACCGAAATTGTAAACGCGAGACGCCGACGGACTGACCAACGCATGTCGATTGTAATAGGGTATCCGTAGGATGGAACCCTAAAAATTTGAAACTAGTTCTTATTCATATCCTGGCCAGAAGTGCTTCTCACTTCTACACTAGTTTACGTTAACTTTGTCATAACATGGCAGCTGGTTCTGACCATTGTTCTATACCAGAAATTGGTAACCATACTCCTCGAATCTGGAGATGAACACTAGGATGGAAAATTTACATAAGCTGACAGTGCTGAACAAACTAGAGCTGATTAATTCACAGGTGTCAATATTATCTCCAATTATTCAACCATTAACATGACAAACTTTCCATTGCATTTTCCTTCTATTTTATAAAAAAGTAAGTCAAGTAAGTATTCATTCTACAAAAATGATTAAATATGATGTACAAAGCATTGGTTGTCTTCGATCAAGGTAGAAGCGTTTCAAAAACATTCAATCTTTCGTGAAGTGTCACGTTTCAAGAGAGAAGATATAATGGCTTCATTTAGCTGATTTAAATAATGGTCAAAAGCCCTATTTTTACAAACATTAGAAAAAGTTTAAATAGAGAAAAATATCTCAAGTAAGTCTTACAATTTGTATGATAAAACTAAACAGAATTAAAGTAAACATCAAAAAAAATTCTCACCGATGTTGTGAATGTCTGTGACAATATTTTTGTAATCTTTCTTGGCAGATTCGGATATTTTTTCCTTCAGAGAAAGATTTATTTGTGAAAGAGTCTCAAAAGATTTACTTTTCTCCCACTCGTACATTTCAGCATCCTTATGATGTTTCTCTTCCTCCCAGGGTTCAATTTTCTGTAAATTGAAACAACTGTCAATTATGAAACAAACTTATTTGCTTTCTACAAAAAAGTTTATAAACTATCATTAAGGGAAAATGGCTGCCAATTATAATTTGTGTAATTTTTTAATACAATTTTATTTGATAATTTTTTCCAAAATTATATGTTCTGGTGAAGCATACAATTCACCTTTAGAGAATTATATTAATACTTCTTTCATTTGTTTCAAACAAACTCTTTAATAATAATCTCGATTAACCATGAGTTTAACAATAAAATGGCAGAGTTCCTAAACACAAAAGATTTCTATCATTTAAAAAATGTAAATTTTTGGAAAAATTCCTTAAATCCACAGTTCTTTCATTTGTTTCAAGTAAACTTTTTTAAACATTCAAAAAATAATCTTTTTAAACCATGAAATGAATGATAAAATGGCCCAAGTTCAAACCCCTTAAAAAAGATCTTTTAATAAAGAAATACCGATTTAACAAAATAAATCCTTATTAACACCCGTGTAGAATATTATGCTCTTTATTTTCATATAAGCAATTGTTTCTGTAAAATTATTTTTGTAAGAAACCCACTGCCAGAACAACAACAATCAGAGGTCAATTATAGAAGCTGGTCTTACAGGCACAATTGAACAAATTTTAATAAATAAAAAAACAATGGTAACAATTCAAAATAAATAAACATACCATAGATTCATTGTACAAAACAGTCAGGAGATATGAGCAATAATCGTCATTTTGCTTAGACAGTGGACATCTGTCGGCAACTATTGTTAGTTCGTCCGTATTTGGATCGTATCGGTCTCCAACTAAACGTAACAATTTATCTCTTCCGTGGTGATCTAATGCCAATGTTTTGAGTGGAACTTTCATCGTGATTATCCTTGCTCTTTCGTCTCTAATAGAAGTGGTTGAATGAACGTAAGTACTTTTCGAGATGGTGACCGGAAAGTTTTTTTCTTGTTCCGTCTTGTCATCCAGCCCAGCAGGCCAGTCCGTGCAAAATTTCTTTAGAGCGATACACTGACGGAGAATAACAGGAGGTGTAAGATGAAGAAAATTTGGTATTTTCATCAGTTCTAGATTTGCCCATTTATTTGGAGACGGATGTTTAGCCTTCTCTCTGTATGGTGGGAATCCCATCCGCACAGGTAATGGCACCGATGCAGGATGGAAAGATTTTGGTCCGGGCCAAACATTACCCCAGTCTTGGTCAACACTTTGCTTCAGACACCTGCAATGTATTTTAATTTAATTCAATTCAATCAAGACTTTACACTTAATTATTTAATTTTTTTGTTTATCTAAAAGAGCAAACATTTAAACAGCGACCAAATAGTAGTTTTAACTAGTGCAGAACCAAATTCTATAGGTTTATAGCAGAGAAACCCAAAATTATTGCTCTAAATTCAACAAATTTTACAATCCATAAGGTCCTACTTATTTCAATTAGTCAAAGGTTTAGAAAAATATTTGAGGAGTGAAAGTTGTTTATATTTCAGGTGGAAACACTGGCATTTGAATGCCCCATTCATAGTTCCCCCTACTTCAGAATTACAAAATAATTATATAACAAAAACAAAAGACAAAATAAAATAAATGATCAGTTGATAACTACATAGATCAGTAAATACCTCTCAAGGATGGATAGATCCGGCACTTATTGTGCAAAAATTTCCAAAACCGAAAATAATTTTTAGAAAGAATCTATAAACAAAGCTAAAACAATTTTTGTAAATATTGCAATTTTCTTTAGTTAATCTTTCAAATGAAATGTTTTCTTCTTTGTATGAGTAAAATGACAAATTTAAAGATGATTATTGTGAAACAATCAACTAATGAAATGTCATTTGATCTGCTTCTTGAATTTCCAAACCTTCAGTGCTTTTAAAGCTACAAGGTTTAGAGTGAGAAAGGAAAATTTATGAGACAAGAATGCCACTCTGCAGTGATGCCCTCCTACAACCACTTTGTGAAAAGCATAAATTTTAAGCAGAATGATGATCTGAAGGCTAAGGCCCAGCCTGTGCCCTAGGCAGGTTTTGGATATAATCAATGCAAGTAAATTGAATCACAAGATAAAAGTTTTGCACAATCATATACTTTCTATTTTCGATGAAGACTTGTGGAACAAGCGAAATGGAGACAGTCTTTTGACACTGTAAACAAATTTACCTAATAGGCAGATTACTGTACAAATGAGCCCAATCATTGTTGTTGTTGTCGACCCCACCCTGGCCTTGACATATGAGGACAGTGCCCTCACGCTGGAGGATCTAATCCCCACCCAGCAGGTCGGACCATCGGGCAAGAAGCCCCACCGCACCCACCGGGTCCGTCCAGAGGGCCTCCGGGGCCAGGTCTGTCCGCACCTGCGGGCAGGTGAAGAGATGTGTTGTGAGTGTTGTGAGTGTTGTGTTGGCACAGTGGACAGTTTGGTGTAGTATGGGTGTCTGGTGCTATTTTGTGTAGATATTCTTTCAGCATGGGAGATTTGTTTGTTCTCAGCTGTGCCCGTGTTCTGTGCATGTTGTGTGTGAGGGATTGTTCAGTGATGTTAGTGTCGGGTGCTTTCCTGTTTATAACTTTGTTTGGTTGGGTGCTGTTGGTGTAATTTGTGACTATTTGTGTATGTATGTTTTTCTTCTCCTGTTTTATTGTTTGGTTGGTGGTTTGTTCCGGGGTGGTGTCTATGTTGATTGTTTAGTTATGTTATTATCAAAGATTGTTTGCTTCATGTGCCTGGGGTGGGTGGATTGTTGTGCGAGTGAGTGAAGTGGGTGGTTTGTCTGAACTGTGATGCATGTAGCTTTAGGTGTGATTCTATGGGACCATTTTTCTTTCGTCGTGTAGGTGTTGTGCATCCTGTGGCTGTTCTTATTGCTGTGTTTTGTATTGTTTAGAGTTTATTGATGTTTGTGGTGGCTGTGATGGGTGACCAGATGGTGTTTGCATACTCTATGATGGGGTGTGTGATAGTTTTGTATGTTGTGATTAGAGTTTCCTTTGTTTTCCCCCAATGTGGCAGTGAGGGCCTTTATCATTACTGAAGAATTCAAGATTTATGATACTGAGGTATGACAATCTTCATTTGACAATTCTAGACAACTTTTAAACTTAAAACAAGTCAAAATAAACACAAAATATTAATGTAATTTACTTAACACAAGATTCTCCAAAAACAAAGACAAATTTGAATTCCCAGTTATATTACAGAACTAAAATTTCATGAATTTCCCTTCTGATAGTCCCAATGCTTCACTAATTGATTGTTTGAACATAGCTTCTTTGAAATTCGCCATTATGATTTTACACAAAGAAAATGTTTTATTTGGCAGGTTATCTAGAAAAATTTATCAAAATTATTTCAACTTTCAGCTATGTGATCGTTGCTGGGCCATGCCAAATGGTATGAATTTTCTTCAATTATCCACAAAGAATTATCTTTTTTTCTTGCACATTGCATTTTATTTGGGATAAAAGATGTTTTTATTTTGGACTTAAATATTGTGTAAAAAACAAGAATTGAAATATTCTGAATGTAAAAAAGAGCAAATATTACTACAAGTTTAATTTGGGAAAAATGAAAATTGGACTACCTTAGTTTGTAGAAAAAAGGAACTATGAATATATATGTACATGAAGTTTGAAGATGTAAAGCATAATTTGCTTTCTTTCATAAATATAAAACAAAAAAAACATTTTCTCAAAATAAAATAAAGTCAAACCAAAAAGTAAGGTAGCATACCAAAAGACAAGCTTCTTTCTTATATGTTAAATATAAAACAAAAGCCAAACATTTTTGATGAAATGTCAATAAATTTATCGAGCATGGACAACCAAGACCCTTTGTCTGCAAGTACAGATCCACTAGACTTTCCCACAGGGTGCCAAAAAACATTTTTCTATTTTAAAGAGGACGTTCGTTTTTGATTGATTTTAAGTTTTTTTTTTGCAGAAAAGGTCTCTTTGTGCTCATTTTTGGGTTAAAGAGGACACAAAAAAATTTTGAAGGACGAAAACTCTTGTTTTTAGCACCATGCTTTCCCATAATACGAAGATGAATAAATAAAAAAAAGAACAATACCTTGGTGGAAGTTTCATGGCATTTTCATTTCTTCTTGCTCTTCTCTCCATGGGTTTGACCCTTCGCAAATTCAAAACACGAAATTTTGTAGATTCTGAAAATTTTGAAACATTTAGAAACCGTTTTGAAATACATTTCAGTTTCACCTACTGAGACCAATTACTGTAATAGTATTATACTGAAACCTAAAATGATTCAAGTTGTTCGTGTTGAGATTCATTATTAAGCAACTGGAAAGACTGGCTCCAAAGAAACCAAAAGTGATTATCTCAACTAAATCCACAATTTTATTAACTGAACATTAAGTCTTTAAGGAGACCAAGCCACTTGCTGACATCTTCAACATGGCCATAAAAAAGTGAAGCCCGTCGAAGATAATGTTCGCTTCTCAAACTTAATCAAACTCTGAAACTTCTGAAATTTATACTTTTTGTTATTCAATAGTGTAAAATAGTTTCTATTTACAAATATTATTCACATTTAATTTGAACATGTAATTTAAAAGTTTGTGGGCAGAAATGAGACTAGATATACTCAACTGTTGCCTTCAGGTGACCAGAGCTCACCCTGCAAGCTATGAGATCAATGGAATTTTATCCACTGTGCAATCTCCATCCTTAAAAAAAAGATTGTTCAAGCACAGATTCATAAATAAAGAACAATATCTATCTTTACATAGTGAAATTTTAAATTTTTTGTGTAACTAATTTAGATTTTTAGTTATTTTTGCTCATTATTAAAGGTGGAGATAAAACTTGAAAGTGAAAAAGCGTTAAATTTAAAAAACATAAAAAATGTTTTATTTTTATTAATAGAAAATAAAAATTATTATTTTTATTTTAATAACATTGATATTTTTAACTATCATTCTTGTTAGGTGGGCAGGCTAATTTTAGCATGGATGTAGTGGTTCATGCTCCAATTAATGATCATCAAATTTGGCCTGTTGCTTCATCTTGATTTTAATTTAATTTAAAAAGTAATATCTAGTCATTTCTTAGCAGCATGTTTTTTGCTTTGGGCCCATCTTTGGGTGCATAGTCTTTGGTTCTTTCGAAGTGGAACTTTTGTCTGTTCCAGAACTCAGGGGTTTTTTAGTAGGTGAAACTTCCACAGTCTACCAGTTAGTCTTGCTTATTTACTGGCTTGGTATAATGTCCAGCAATTTTTCTCTTCGTCTTTCGGCCTAAAAATACTGGTTTATGGAGGCACAAGAAATCTAGCCTAAGTCTTGTTTGAAAAAGTGGGTGTGATGTCAAAACGGACGGTTGAACCGCGTACAAGAACTGAAAAGAGTTTTAAATAACATAATTACAAAAAATTAGCAGAAAACACAGTTAAACATGAAATAACATAGAAAATAAAAAATATTTAAATATTAAAAAAAATATCGGCAAATCTTAACGGGCACACAATTGTACCTAAATGTATGAGAACGCCAATGGTGTATTTTAGATTTCAAAACTCGGCAGTGTGTAATGGAACTGCTTATAGACAAAGTTTTTAAAATCATTTTCTTTGTAAGGTCTTAGAAGAACTACAGAAACTCAACTAACCCAACTATCTCGTACATACAGAATGTAAATAAACAAATAATTTTGTTCTCCGAAAATGACATTCTATCAAATTTTCTCCAAATTTAAAATTTTCAAATTATTTATCTCCATTTTAATGAAGATTATAAGTTTTGGTGGCTAACAAATACCATTAAGGAGCAAAGTGAGGTTAGATTTTGTTTGGTAGGTCATGGTAGTGCTAAGGTTTACTTAAATACTGGTTTATTTAGCCTAAGTCGTATTTGAAATTGTGACGTCACTTAGATAAGATATGACATCACAAAATTAGAAGCAAACACGGTTAAATGTATGAAATAACATGAAAAATGGCAAGAGAGTAAGCAAAATGAGAATGAAACACAGTGAGACATAATATATAACATAAAAATTAAGAGAGAAGAGCAAAATGTGAATAAAACACGGTTAAATGTACGAAATATTATGAAAAACGGCGAGAGAGTAAGCAAAATAAAATAAAACACGGTTAAACGTAAAATATAACATAAAAATTAAGAGAGAAAGAGCAAAATGAGAAGAAAAAATGGTTAAACGTAAGACATGACATAAAAGTTAAGAGAGAACTAATAAAATGAGCAAAATGTGATGAAAACACTGTTAATTTTAATTGTAGGATGAAAAAAATTCAGTTGCCATATAATTTAACGAAAAAATATATATAGGTACTCGAGTGTCATGAGTAATGTTGGGACGATTAATCGGAATCGGCATCGAGAATCGGAAGAATCGTGCTTTTTTGGGAATCGGCATCGTAAGAATTGACTACAATTTCCGATTATTTTATGCCGATTCTTTAATATTTATTACTGTTATAAATCAATGGCAAATCTTGGAAAAACTATGCAAGATTCTTAAAAATTTTGTAGATTGCACAAATTTCTTAAGTGCTAGAGAGGCATTAGCATCCTCCATAATTCCAAACATGAAGGTTATATGTAGATTCTTTGAAAAAGGTGAAGAAAAAGGGTTGTTTGGAGGACTGGGCTCAACGT
>JARUHE010298080.1:0-12643 GCA_031471125.1 Archaeomysis grebnitzkii | reverse complement strand
AGGTGTTTCTAGCCTTTACACTATTAATTCAATGATTAAAACTTCTGTATTTTACACATTTAGTTTATTGCAAATAATTAATTAGGTGTTTCTAGCTTTTACACTATTAATTCAATGGTTAAAGCTTCTGTATTTTACACATTTAGTTTATTGCAAATATTTAATTAGGTGTTTCTAGCCTTTACACTATTAATTAAATGGTACCTTAGGTGTTTCTAGAGTTTACACTATTAATTCAATGATTAAATCGTCTGTATTTTATACCTTTAGCTTATTGCAAATATTTAAATTCATAAACAAGACTAATGAACCAATATAATTAACATTAGCATTAGCATTGTTGGTCATTTCCATTAATCTGTGTTTTCTTAAAATATAAGCCACAGATGCAGGTAAAAGGGGTTATCCTCTTGCCAACACCTTATGTTGCCTTCTCATGCCAGAGCGGCTGTGTCCGACCAGTGTCCTATAACTGGAATTGTTAACCTTGGTCGGTGTCAAGAGGAAAACCATCATTTATGTAACATTTATTGAATAACTTTATATTAACTTAAAATTATTAAATACTTACTGTTATTTCGATGTATGTTCTTAATTCCGTTTTCTAATGTAACGTTAGGATTGAACAAAAATCCTCCCAAATAGCTTATTTATTGTCACAAATTTGTCATGCCCATGATTAGACAATACATATAATTTCTAGGGGCTGAAGTGGAACTTAAAAAAACACATTAAAGAAAATACCAAATCTATTCACTTAGAAAATAAAAATATAAAACTTATGTTCTTTTAGCTGTATAATTAAACAAATAAACTTGTATGTAACCGATTATAGGTCAGGAGTTAAACAAATATACTAAACTGTTGACAAATGTTTGATTTCGAACAAGTGACAAATCCTCTGTTAGACCTATGGTTGCATTTGGCAACTTTCACTTCCTGTGAAAAAGACATAAGTAGGGAGACAATCTCATACTCTTGGTCGGTTTTCAAATAGGTGCCATCCCCTACACTGTGTAAATTCCGCAGTTAACAATTGTGTATCAAATACAAATTAAGGCATCCTATCAAATTTTCGGTGACAATCGGGGTGATTGTCACCGAAAATGTCGAACTCGGCAAAAAAATATTCAAGTCCTGAACATTCAAACTTTAACCACTAAATTGAATTTGTGAAACTCTATTGTTAAATTATGTTTAAACTTATAAATTGTGAAGAATCTGTGAAGTAACCTTATAAAATAAACTTTCTACTCGCCGCTGTATTTATGTGCTACTATATGTATATATATATATATATATATTTATGCTACTAAATTATATTGACAAATATCCCTTGGGGAAGTGATTACCCTTAACCTTGCAACGGGCACCGTATCCACCAACGGCTGCCCAACCTTTCTGGCACCTTGCAACAGGCACTGCCACAGTTTGTATGTGGTCCCAGTGGACCAGGCTAGTGGTGCAAGTACACCACAGTCACCGCCGGGTTGTGCCAACAGCATCTATTGTTCCCAGACGGCCACCCATCCAAGCACTAACCAGGCCCAACATTGCTTAACTTCACGGATCAGACGGGAAGCCGTGTTTCAACGTTGCCAAGGCTGCTGACTAGATAATAGTTAAACTATAATTAACAAGTAAACAGCTTAAATGAATGCTATGGTCCACTGGAGTAAAACAACTGTTGGAAAATAAGTGGTCATAGTCACTAAGGTATTTTAGTATTCAGATTCTTCAATTCATAATGACTGGGCAATTTAGTTTATTAAGTATGACTATAATACACAGTCTAGTATTTCCTAACACATAAATTAAATCTAGTGTTTTCCAACAGACAAATTAAATCTAGTTTTATTTAACACACACATTAAATCTTACATATTCTAACACACATATTTAGATCTAATATTTTCTAACACAAACATTTAAAAAAAATTCTAGCACACAGATTAAATCTTATGTATTCTAATACACAATTTTTTTTGTTTTCTAACACACATAATACATCTTGTATTTTCCATCATACACACAAATTTATATTTAGTATTTGTTAACAAACAAATTATATCTTGTATTTTCTAACAAACAAATTATATCTTGTATTTTCTAACAAACAAATTAGATCTTGTATTTTCTAACAAACAAATTTCAATTTTTTGTTTTCCAGTATATTCATAAAATCTAGTATTTTAAAAAAAAAAAAATTTAAATCATGTTTTTTCTATCACACTAATTTAATTTCTGAATTTTCCAGCATATTAATTAATTTAATATTTTCTAACCTAAAATTTAAATTTAGTATTTTCTAACAAACAATTTAAATATATTATTTCCTAACACACAAATTAACTCTTGTATTTTCTAACACATACATTAAATATAATGTTTTCTAAAACAAAACATTAAACCATGTATTTTCTAGCAGACAACTTAAATATAATGTCTTTTAACACATAAATTGCATTTGCTATCTTCCAACATACAAGTTTGACTTCATAACAAACATACATTTTTTAAATTATGAAAGTCAGTATTAAACAGAAAGTGATAGTAAACATATGCCAACACAAAATTAAGTTTGATATAAAAGTGTTTCTTTATTAAACAAAGTTAAATTAAGCTATTAAAAACGTTTTTTCTGTTTATGTTAACAGTTCAAGTTAATCACGAAGAAGTTAAATAAATTATAGCCATAACTTGTCAAATTTTATGTCTAGAAACCAATTTAATAAATAAAAAAAAGAGATAAAAAAGAATTTTTATTGAGAAATAAATTGGAAAGTAACAATTTACAGAATATACAAATATAGAAACGAAAATTATTTTGGTTACGTCAGCAAGAAATGAAAAAAAATATAAAAAATTGTTTGGTTTTGTTAGATTTAATATTCAACAGTTTTTTTTTTTTTTTGTTTGTTGATACATTTAATTTTTTTATTTTGGTTTTGCTTTGTTTTGTGAATTAATTTTTAAATAAGGCAATGACAAAATCAACAAACACTAACAGTTAGTCAAACAAAAACAACTGCATGGTTTTTTTATGTTTATGTTTTTTTTAGAGTCACAGACTAAGACATTGGTATCAATTAATGGTCATGAATAAAGCTTAATTTTAACACTTTTTCCAACATAATTTAGTCTTTTTGAGATAAATCAGCCAGGCTTTGCAGGGTTAAACTTCACATTTGTTGCATGTTTAACCCTTTCATGTCTGGCAAAAAAATTGCCATAAGGACTAAAATGCATTACAGTTAACATTGAAAACAATCCTTATAGCATGGGACATAGATTTTACGTCAAGTGGCAAGGGGTTAACTGCATAATCAAAACATTACATCTGTGGAACGCTATTCTTTCCGCATACACTCTGCCAAAGAACACACATTGTTCAAAAGGAGCTCTTAACTTATAACTATGTGGTCATAAATGTATTTTAAAACACAACTCATGGCTGGCTACTCATAGTCTGCCACAAAAACTACATAACCAATCAAGCCTTTCAGTTTTGTATCTAGTTTGAAAGACTTATGAGTTGAAAATAGCACAAGTGAGGTAAACCACATTCAAATAATGTAAATTCTACCTCACCTGTGGTTTTGTCGATCCTTATATTACATCTATTACTTTTATTTCCGCTTAAACTTATTAGATTTGTTACATTTATTACATCAATCACATTTATTCCAGTAAACTTTTATTGCATTTATTACATTTATTTTCATTTATGCCCGCTTAGCTCCAAGTTGTAGATAAGACTCTGTGCAGATTAATGTAAAACTAAAAGTTACATTATTGCCGTCTTAAATAAAACAGTTCAAATAAAAACATTATTTTGGCTATTTTATTAAACATTAAAATGTAAAACCGTTCAAAGTTTTTGTTTTAATAAAACTTCCAAGACATTGGAGAAGTTTTTCCAACTTTGTCTGATGTGGTTTTACAGAAATGTTCTTTCGCATAAAATGCAAATATTATAAAACTAAAGTAAATGAAAATGAATTTTTGAACTTCTCAAATTTATTCATTCGGTTGAGGCTTCAAATATAGTGGATAGATAATAAAACTCTGACTTGCTGACCTGCCGAATATTAGGTCGTTAATCGCGCCTTTTTTTAATTTACAACAAAACCATAAATTAAGCTCAACTTTTGTGCAAAACTTAGGAGGAAACCGCGGGAATAACTATTTCAATAAGGACTAAAATGCATCACAGTTTGTATTGGAAACAACCCTTAGTAACTGCATCATATAAAACACATTGCGCTGCTAAACTTAATTATATTGACCGGTTCAGTTTTCAGTCAAACTAATTTCTTTACATTTTTCAATAACTACTAAAAAAAGTTTTATATTTGGTACAGATGTAAATACAATTAGCTTATTTGTGTCTCTCAGATTGTTCTTTAGTATAAAAAATACACATAATAAGATACTTGAATATATTTCTTTAGCTGTTTCTGAGGGAAGGATTTGCAAGAAACGGTGGCTATCTTACTGTGTTTTCATTCACTGGTAGTGCACAGAGTTTGTTTCATACAACAAGTCTATCAATTATTATATTTGATCATTAAAACAATGTAACTTATAATGAGCGAATTCACAGGTTATTTTAATTATCTTTAATGTCCCTGTTTCTTTTTTAACATCACACTATAACTGTTTTTTGTATTTACGAAACAAACAATAATGAGACACAGCAATAAGTATTATTATATTAACTACTGCATTACCCATCACAACAACGGGCTGAATTAAAACAAAGTGATCTCACATTTACTACTGTTGAATAGCATCTATGATACCAAACGAAATTCAAGCGTGACATTTTTCTTGCAACCAACCAATACATTTTGTGTATTATTTAATAGGGTGATTATGTTCGATGGTTTAATTGAATGGAAAATAATATTCTGATTCAGCGTATGGCACCGCGGAATTCAAACACTGAGTAATTAATTTATATTCTTAATGTTTCTTGAGATCATTCGAAACAGTTTTCTATGTTGTTTTATTAATGGTATTGAAATTATATTAGTTATGTTTTAGAAACGTTGTTTCTAGGTTAGTTTAATAATTTTAGTTTTGGAATTATATTGATGTATTTTGCACTGATCGATAATTATAATATATAGTCAGAATGTAAACTAGAATTTGAAAATGGGATATCATTTGTTTGCAAAACAAGTGCAGCATATCCCCTCTCTTTATCTCTCTCTGTGCCAAGACTTGACTAATCAAAAACATGTGAACCGTTGAGTAAATCTTTTTTTTCCACAACAGTCTAAATACGTACATATCTGTCCTGGTATTGACATTTTCTTAAACTGAACGAGATGTGAACAATTATAATAAATTACTTGGTGCATGAATAAAAATAATAGTACAGGCATATGATAAAATTAATAAAATACAAATGATAAATTAATAATACGATACATATTATTTACAGTAAACAAACAATTGTTGTATTTAAAAACTGTTACGTGTGTGTGTAGGTTCATGTGTGCATCACACATGTAGACTGGAACAAAGACAAATATGTTTTTAATTTCGTTTTGGTGGAAGCTTTGCAATTTCACTTTCCAGTTATACCAACAAAAGTACAATCAATTAGTTGTAAATTTAACAACATCAAACAGGCTTAGAACATAAGATTGAACCTTAAACTCATATGTTTTGCAATAACTAAATGACAACCACTTTCTGCTCCGACAGTGTCTAGTCTAATAAAATGTTATATGCAGTCATATGCACATCAATCTAAACATTTAAATGGATTTCCTTTTAATTTCAACTTATTGGTGTTTTTATTTATATTGATTCTTTCACCAAACTAAACTTCGCATATATATTATAAATGACTATAAAATGTTTGATTAGATGTTTTTGGTTCAAGTTTACTCCAAATGTTAGAGAATATGTATCATATATGCAAGTCCAGATTGATGTGTATGTGAATTTACATTTATAAAGCTAGAAATAAAAACAACAGCTATGATCGTCTTAAGTATTCTGTATTATAAAACTATGAATAATTATAGGACAAAACAAATCTAAAAACATTCTTATTTTTTTCTTTATTGTCCCACCAACGTTTGATTAATTTGTAGCATGAGTGGCAAGAAATCAAATTGCAATAAAATAATTATACCACTGGCATGCTTGCCCATCAGTCCTTCACCTGTGCGGCTATGTGGTTTGATGCAAGCATGTCTTGTTACTAAATTTGTGGGATGAATGTGGATGCAGTACTTTGTGCAAAAATTAGTTTGATGGTTGGATTTTTCTAAAAATTGTTAAAACCTTTTAGATAAAATAATACAAAATAAATACAAATAGTATAATAATAATAATAATAAAACACTATAAATTTTGAAAATGCCATAACATTTAAATCTATAAATATAAATAAATGATTGAAATTGAAAACAATACCTTGGTGAAGAATACTTTTTTGTGCACACTAACTTTGGGTGGAAATAAGTTTTGAACCCAAAAAGGTTTCGGTAACCTTTGATAAACAACATAAACCAAAATAGTTTTTAGGTTCATATCATTCGACAGAGATTTCATAAACAAAGAATACATAAAATAAAATAATTTTTTTGAAATGATGCGATGTATTTTGATTTTTTAACAAAGGTTCTATTGATGTTAAAATCAATATCACGTAGATTTGAACAACTTTATTATTTTGAACTGTTTATTTATTTACTTTACATGTTTTGTTTACTTAAACATTTTAAAATTTTAATTTTATGTATTTTAAATGCTAAATTTATTTTCAATGCTAGATACTCTATTTCAAGTATACACACAAAATTACACATATGAATGATTCAATTTACAGTAAATTGATAAATTATAAATTAACATGAGATAGAACTGTAAAAACAATAACATGCACATGAACTGATAAAAAAGCTTTCATAATGAAAAATATTAAAACTAAAATCAATTGGTATAATGTTTTCAAAAGAAAACATAAAGTTAACAAAATTTACAGCAATATGTAAGTGGTAAATTAACAGCATCTTTAAACAAGTTGTGACCGTATATGAGTTATACCACAGTGGTAATAACTTTAGGACTATGGTACAACAGCTAATGAGTTATTATCTTTCCCTATTTTATAGCACCTGATTCTTGTATTGTTAAGAACTTGATAAACTTGATCATTTTAATGTATTTTTCGAACACTCGCAAAGTAGGGTTTAACAGAAATGAGACTTTGTACAGCAAGACATGCTAATACAACGAATATGGATTGCAAAGGAGACTTGAACGATACATGATCACAAGATCCATGTTCTAAACACTAGCACGGATGTTAACATTCGAGCATGTTTATATTGTGAATCTTGAGAACAGAATAAAGAGATACATATAATAATTAACAATCTAGACAGTTGAGGGAAGAGAAACAACAAAATATGTTTAGGGGGAAATAATAGAAAGATCTGGTAGCAATAGAGAGATAAGACACCGTTTGAGAATAGCACAATGCTACCAAGGTTTTTATACTAGAAACCTATAGAAAAATCAAACATAATCTTCCAATACAATTCGAGGGCTTTAAACAATTCTTCATTAGGTAATTGCTTGCATATCTCACTCTACCAATCAAACTAAGGAAATAAGAGAATACCATGTCTGGTGATAATTTCAAGGTGCGGCGACCAATGAAAACAAAGTTCGTCACAGATTGTGTAATGACCTTAATTATACATTACATAATAAAACACATAGTATTAACATTTATAGAATTTATGCATTAATGTGCTAAATTTTAAACACTAATATTAATAAAGAATATATATTCAAGTGAACTTCGTAGTATCCACTTTTAAAACGTATCATCTGCAGAGGGAAAGTAAAATCAAACGTTATGAAAACGTTGCATTTTTCAAAATTTTTGTCATTGGAATTTGTACTAAAACCAACGTTGTATGAACATCTGATAACGTTGTTTAAACGTTATAACAACTTTTTACTCTAACAAACTTCAATACAATATTGTATGAACATTTTTAAAACAACCTTGTTTCAACTTTGATGTTTGTTGATCTATGGTTACATAAACGACGTTAATGAAACGTTGTGGAATAGTTAAAAAACAGACGTTTCATAAACGTTAAGCAATGGTTGGTTGAAAGAACGTTGTTTTAATAATGCTCATGTATTGTTGCATTGAAGTATGTTACTGTAAAATATCTTCGGGGAGTTGTTTTAACGTTTAAACAACGTTATCAAACGTTCATACAATATTGGCTTCAATACTAATTCCAATGACAAATGTTTTGCAAAATACAACGTTGTATAAATGTTAGAAGATTTTATAACAACATTGTAATAACATTGTGACAACAATAAAATGCCTTTTGGGTTCAAACATTAAGCATGAATAATTTCGCAAGTTCAATTTTTAACCTAAGTTTCGAATAAAAACATTCCTTCAGTCGTCTGGAGAAAAAAAAAAGTAAAATTGTTGCCTGCATTTAAGCGATAATTTTTTATAAAACTTTCATAAAAGAATAAATATATAAATATATATATATATATATGAATTTGAAAATACAATTACTAGTTCCTTAACCATAAAAAAACATTTTGTTTCCACAATTAAAGGATTGTTTTTTTAAAGAAATGTATTTCATTAAAATAAAAACAAAGTACATTTCGGGGGCAACCCACCTTCTTCAGTTTTTTTATTTAACAAAATCAAGCAAAATAAACAAAATCTAGTCGTCATGTATACAAGGCTACACAAAATAATTTGTAGTCAGAAATACAAAGTCACAAAATCTATTCCGTTCCCTCCAAAAATTAAAGTTAAAAACTATTCCAATGTTACGTCTAGTTATTGTAATTTTGTTAGATCATCTTTTTGATTTTCGGTACATTATATAAATAAATGCTTGATATAAATTAATAAAGAACGAATTAATGAATTATATAAATGAATTAATAATAAATTAATGAATTTTATAAATGAATGAATAATACATTAATGGATGATAGAAATGAATGCATATTTATTTAATGAATGATATAAATTAATGAATACTCAATTAATGAATAATACAAGTGAATGAATAATTAATTTATGAATTATATAAATGAAGGAACAATGACGGAATAATGAATGATATGAATGAATGAATACAAAAATAATGAATGATATAAACTAATGAATAACGAACTAATGAATTATATTTATGAATGATATAAATTGATGAATAAAAAACTAATGAATTATATAAATGAATGCATAATAAATTAATGAATGATATAAATGAATGAATATTTATTTAATGAATGATATAAATTAATGAATAATGAATTTTAAAAATGAATGAATAATTAATGAGATGAATGAATGAATAATGAATACTTAATTATATGAAGAATGAATAATGAATTAATGAATGACATGAATGCACGAATGCGTAATGGATTAATGAAGAATATGAATGGTATGAATGGTATGAATGGTATGAATGGTATGAATGGTATGAATGGTATGAATTAATGAATAATGAATTAATGAATGATTTGAATGAATGAATGATTAATGACGATATGAATGATGAATGATGACATGAATGATTGATGAATTAATGAATTTTACGTAGCTTGAAGAGCGAGCTCTGGTCACCTGAGGGAAACAGTTGAGTGTAATTATTCATATTTCTGCCCGAAAAACTCTAAATTACATACTGATGGTAATTGTGAGTAATCTGTGTATCTCATAAATCCGAAAAATTGGATAAGCAATAACATTTCGGGCATGAAATGTATCAGTGCCGACGGTAAAAATGGAGTCTATGAAAGGTGTGCTTGAACCAACGCCGACTCTACTACAGGCCTTTCACATCGAAACCTTAGTTACACAGTACATTTTCGACTCATCTTTTCTTGATACGGGATCAACTTTCTTGTCGTTCAATCAATGTTAAAATAGTTGATCTACGATCAAAAAGTTGATCAGAGATGAAGATAGGTTAAGTCGAGATCACGGGTATGGTTCTTATCTATGCTACCAGCTGTGTTTTCAATGGATTTTTGTAACTAACAAAAATTTCTGGCAGGTATGTACAAGGTTTGTAGTAGGTTTGGCGTTATTTGAACTATCTTTTTTAAGGATGGGTATTGCACAGTGGATAAGATTCCATTGATGACCCAGCTTGAAGAGCGAGCTCTGGTCACCTGAGGGCAACAGTTGAATGTATTTATTTACCTTCCTGCCCGCAAAACTGTAAATTATATATTCACGGTAATTGTGAATAATCTTTGTATGGATTAATGAATGATATAAATGAATGAATAGCAAACTAAAGTATTATATAAATGAATTAATAATAACTTAATGAATGCTATAAATGAATGAATAATGATTTGATGAATTATCTAGATGCGTGAATAATGATATAATGAATGATATAAATGAATGAATAATGAATTAATAAATAAAATAAATGATTAAATCAATATTTAATGATACATTGACGAATGACACATTGATAAAAGGATAAATGAAGGAATAAATGGATAAATTGATCAATAGATGAGTAGATCAATACATGAATAGATCAATAGCTCCATTGACCCATTCATCTATTGGCCTAGTGATTCACCCATTTTTAAATTAATTTATACATTTATTTATTTATTTATTTGTATAATTCATTAACTCATCATTCATTCATAGCATTCTTTAATTCATATCATTCATTAATTCAGCATTCATTCATGAATTCATTATTCATTCATTATTTCATCATTCATGCAGGTTTTTAATTAATTATTTATTCACTCATAATAGTAATTCATTCATTATTTATTCATATAATTCATTAATTCATCATTCATTAATATCGTTCATTAATTCATCAGTCAGTCATTCATTCATATCATTCATTAATTCATCATTTATTCATATCTTTTATTAATTCATCAATCATTCATATTACTCAATAATTAATTCATAGTATTTATTAATTCATTATTCACTCATATTATTAGTTAATTCTTTATTAAGTTATATGATTTATTAAATCATTAATTCATATTATTCATTAATTCATCATATATTCATATTATCCATCAATTCATTATATTTTCATATTATTCATTAATTCATATTATTCATTAATTCATCATTCATTCATATTATTTATTTATTCATTATTCATTCATATAATTTATTAATTCATCATTAATTCATATTATTCATTAATTCATTACAAATATACAAAAAACAAACAATGGTCATAGTAAAGTTAATTTTAATGTTACAATGTTAATAATAACATCAATAATTGTTGTATTAAGGAGATAAATATAGAAATTTTATTAAATGTTGAAATTAACGCCTAAGCTTAAAGGAGTCTCTAAAAATGATAAAATGGGACCTTACAACTCCCTCTTTGTAGGGTTTTCTGGTAAGAGTTCTGTTTTTTGCCACCGACTGTACCACCAGTGGAACAAGTATCTGACATTTTTCAAATCGCAAAATGAGAATAATGAAGTTATTAATTATTACTTTTTGTTATAAATTTCATATTGTGAAAATAAATGGTATATTTTCACAGTATGAAATGTACAACAAAAATTAAGAATTTATAACTTCTTTATTCTTTTTTTTTTTATTTGAAAAACGTCAGGTACTTGTACCAACGATGGTATGTTCGAGGTGGTTTCTAATAAATAATTAATATTATGAGGTGAGTTGTGATTCAATGTTGCTTTGTGTTTGTTATACAAACGTATGCAAGTATTCGTATGTCCATGCGGTGGGTGTTTGCAATTCTTTTAAAGCTGATTTCATTAAAATTGCAATTGGAGTTTCATATATAGAGGAATACAAATGGTGTGTTGAAATATACAGTATGTACTAATTAATTGTATTTGAAAATAAAACGTATTATTGTAAATTATTTAAAAAAAATTAGATAAAGTATTTAATTATAAACCTACAATGAACAAGTTCTTCAAAGGTAAAATTAACAGCAATTCAATTAATCCAAGTAAAGGATAGATGTATTGAATGAATATTGAGTAATCGTCAATTTCATCTACCATTTCTAACGAAATAACTAACACCATTATGAGCTTGAAATAATTAACCTATGAAAATTAACCGATTAAAAAAACTTTTTTGTTCAAATGGGTTAAAGACTGAAATGTGGATGACAGTAGTTGAGTGTTTCCTTCACATTTATGCCCGCACAATTATAAACTGATTTTCACATTACACTGAATTGTTATTGTCAGTATTATTAACTCATACCTCACCGTTTCAATGTATGATTGCATTAACCAAAACAATTACATGCTCTTAAAATCTCTTTTTAGATATCCATACTCTAATGGTAGATAAAATATAAAAAACAAACATCCATCATTAGAAAAAATGCACTACTTTAGATGCAGTCTTTCGCCCAGGAATCAATCAATTAAAAACAATTTATTTAACTTAGTTCATTGTTGTTGAGCTTCAGTAAAGTTTCGTGTATGGCGGATCATTTGAAGTACTATCATACTAGTCAGAAAAATGCGAGCTGGCAAAAAGGTTATAATATTGGTGGCTATTAACCATTTAAAAGACTGGGACAAGCAATTGTGATAAAACTTTAAA
>JARUHE010297969.1:0-12644 GCA_031471125.1 Archaeomysis grebnitzkii | reverse complement strand
AGAGTTCTGAAAACTTGAAATATATTCATGATGAATTACATGCGTATTTTAAACTCGGTACCACCTAACCTAAAGACGCTGTGTAGAAAATATGAAGGTGTATGTAACAAAATAATTCATGCAAAATGGTCAATCAAATTTAATGAAACATGTATCAGGGAAAACCTGTTGCCAAATCTTACCCAATACATATATATATATATATATATGTATATATGTGTGTGTGTGTGTGTGTGTGTGTGTGTAAGGAAAATGGTTTCACCTGTACCAAGAAAAAATCTATATAATTAGGTAACAAAAGATAAATCAATTAAATTTAGGTCATTATCAATTAGCGAATGAACTTATGTACCATATACAACTATCTTTGGCTAAATTTGTTAGCTAAATTAACCGAAAAACGGCTATGTACTCATGCGTACTTTTAGCTCACACCATAGTAAAGCCGAATGCTCATGAAGACCACTTCTCACCATGGTGTTACACAGGAAGGCCGAAATGTTGGTATATATATATATATATATATATACATATACACATATATACATGCATATACATACATACATTTATATACATACATATACATACATATACATACATACATACATACAAACATACATACATACATACAAACACACATACATACGTACACTTCGTACATAAAAAAAGTTATATTTAACCCTTTAACGCCTGAATGATAATTACCCTAAGAGATCTACAATCCAATTAAGTTTGCATTGAAAATAACCCTACAATCGCCACTATTTTGTCCCTACAGTCATTCAGGGTTAAATTTGAAAACAAAGTAGGCCTATATAATAAATTCTTGCAATTGTTCCAAGTCTTCAACCCCCTTTTTATATAATTAGAGTTACAACAATTAATTCTATCGTGAATAAATGTAAACGATTAAATGTATTTTAAATTTTGTTCACCTTCCCGCCTGAAATGCCATCAACATGATATTTTGCAATACAAGGTAAGAAATCAGTGAAACTTGGTTTATTTTTTGCCTGACAACAACTGCTGCATGTGAATGAAAGTCCGAAACGGCTGCGGCTGCTGCTGCACATAATCTGGATTACAGCTTTGCATGTAGCACTATTGCAGATTTTGTCTTTACGCGCAGCAGCAGCATCGAGCGAACTCCATAACTTCATTATTCTTATTTTCTATTTGAAAAACGTCCGATACTTATGACACCGATGGTGCACGTCTGTGGCATGAACGTTGAAAATGCATATTATACTAATTATTTTAATACGGGCATCGCCTAAACTTATTGTTCACCTCGGTCTTGCGCATAGCTATGGATTACCGTTGAAATTACTTCGTTCCTGACCGTGCAGTGATACGTATGGCTGGAGTAGGTCAAGTGACCTGCGCCATTCAATGGTCGCAACTGCTAATACTTTGGCATGTGAGCATATTCCCGGATACGATTTCAGTGAAGGGAATTATATCTGTCGACATAAATTCATCTTGAAGGTGCCCACGTGGAAGACCTTGCATGTCCTGGTTGCAGATAATTCACTGCCAGCGCTTAGGTTATGCAGGAAGGACACACACGTTACCTTGGCTACGCGCTGTCTTGTCGTATGCTTTCATTAGTAGTTAGTAATAATTCTATAAGAAAGTTAAAAAACTAAACCAGACTAAAATGTACAATAATCATGTACACACTCGTTTTGTTGGTTAATCATGAATTTGAGGATAACTTGGCCAAGTCTAAGAACTACTAAAATGTCAATTATTTAAAAAGGTATAAATTTTAGGCAAAAAGGCCCTTCTAGCATTCTCCCAAATAATATCCTGTTCTTTCCTTTGTCTTAAACAAACTTTTCTCTAACCATCAACTAAAAATCTCGGTTAACCATGAATTTTAAAACTTTTATAAAATTTATGTTTAATAAGTAAATATTGAGAAAAAATACCTTTAGTGATGCCATAGATCAATATGTTTTTGATCGATGGTGATACCATAGATTATAGATGTATAGATGCACCACCCAATGTTATAAGTTTCGACCAACATAAGCATTCTTTAGCAGTCCTTCAAGATATTTCCCGTAGAGGCCAATGTAGATCGTCTGTTTTTGTAAGCCTATAAATCAATAACAAGACAATTTTATGAAATTAAATATATTCAATATTGTAAATCAAACATTTACACGTGATTATATATAAAGTTTATACAAAAAAATAGCTTTTAAAAAACAAGTATTAAATGATTTAATAAAGGAAAAATTCTCCCAAGAAGAAATATAATTACATTGAAATCGCATAGATAAATAAATTATATTAATGTATCTGGAACAATTTTGCTGGAAGTGTCTGGCAACTCCAACTCTAAATTTCTTCATCAAAATCTCTTGAGTTGAGCATCTATACCTATGGTCATACCAGTGTAGAATGTTATGTCCTTTATTTTTTTTAAACAAATATTTCTTAAAAATGGAAAACTTTCGGACAACAACAACACCAACACCAACAGCAACAATCAGAGGTCACTTATTGAAGCTGAATTTTTCAAACACAGCTTAATAATATAACCTAGATAGACAGCCTGTTAAAATGTATAAAAATATTTATCAAAAACGTTTAACTTTTAATTGGTGTTTTCAGCAAGAATTATTTTAAAATAAAAATTTGTTTTCAGCTTAAAACTATTTCTATGATATCAAATGACCGTATGATTAAGTTCTGAGTCTCTAATCAACTCTATCAAACAACTTTTTCCGCATACCAATTGAACCATCATAACATGTGTTTTTCATAATTGCTCGTTAAACTTAATAAAAAAAAATTTAATTATAGTTTCTTAATCAGACTAATGTTAATATTTCAGTAATATAAAATAAAGTATTCGCTATAAAAATATTTTAATGAAAAAGAATAGTTATCAGAAATGAAAACATATAACAAAAAATAGTATATGAATATATCTAAATCTTACTAGTACCTCACATATTTTAGATTTGTAAACTTCATTTTATTCTTGAACAATAATATATGTCTATACTAGCACAAAATCATATACGTAAACAGCTTTCGTATTATTTGTTTCCTATCTTGAATATATGATTATTATATATTATTACATATTAATTATTATTAGTTTTTTTAACTTGAATCTATGTTTATTGTATGTGAATATATTAAAATGTGTATATACGAGTACATCTAAATTCATTATTATTAGTTGAATTTATGCTTTTTAATTATATCTAAAATTATATTAACAATAAAAAGTTTTTCGAGTAAAACTGTATAGTTGTTTGGAATGAACTACTTGTGAACAAAATATTTTTTTGAAAACTATAAATATTTCAACCATTTAAATTATACTTTCCTCACGTATGACCACACTTTGCTCATAGAAATAAAACAATTAATTTATAAATAATATATTAAACATAAGGAAATAGTTTAAATATTATGAAAACTATTTTAAAAAATAACGATATCTACGTTATTACAAAAATGTATAAAATAAATCCAAGCCAAAAGATTATTAACTAAGTAATATCAAATTATATTTCATATTAATAAAACAGTGTTTCATATTTTTAATTATTCTTATTTATTGAAAATAAATATTGAACAATGTTAACAATTATTTCAATAAATAGACATGCTTATGTAATAAACGGTTTAATATAAATAATTAATATGTTTTACAAATCATGAAACCTTTCAACAATAAATATACGTTAAAATATATCCATTGTTCACTAACTCGTAATTCAGTTTTGCTATTCAGCTGTTCATATAAAGTTAATATGTGTAAAGTGTATGGTTGTTTGACAAAAAAAATAAAAAAAACTATGTTAGTTTATACATTTATAAAAAATTTAAGAGATTTTTTAGTTTTGTTATATTTAGTAAACGTAATCTAGGATATTGAGAAAAACATGGTTTTTTTTCTATTTCTTTATTAAAATACTTCTAAAAATAATTGTTCATATATGTTAATTTCCATTTATAAAAGTTTCATGGGACTATTTTATAACTAAAAGAAATGGACAAAATAAGTTCAAAAAGAAAATAATCATTTTACACTCAAGTTGTACTTGGATAAAAGCACAAAAACTAAATACTAGTTAATATATATTTTGTAAGAGTGCAAACTAATGGAAACACAAATAAGAGTAATATAAAACAATAACAGCAGATTAGTCATGAACCAAAGTTAAATTAGTATAACAGCATCTATAAAGTTAGTCTTGAATTGTTACTAACTCTAATTCTACAAAGACATATATTCTCAAAAGCAATATTTTACTAATATTGTGCATACGAGTATAAAATGTTTTTGGCGACATATTTAATTAAGAATTATTTAATCCAAACTAAAACTGTGATTTATAGCTGACATGATATATCAAATGTAATTAAAACTAAAAATAATGTAATTATATTTCCTTCAAAATCTCGATACAATGCAACATAAAAAAATATTGTAATATTTTGAATTATTTTAATACAAAATCAAGTTTCCTTATATTTTTAGAAAAAACAAAAACAAATGTAAACATAACATAAACAAATAAAACAGGTTGGTAAGTTAATTTAAAATAGATTAATTTGTTAAACTTAGATAAAAATTACTCCAGCAAAGCCGTTTGAAAGAAAAAGTTAAATAGGTTAAGCCAAATAACATGTGGAAAGACTCGAGCAAAAGGCAAGTTCGAACTAAGCTGTCGAGAAAGTTAGTTTGAAAAACAATTTCTATTTTATCTTTAAACCTTTCAAAATAAGTCTCCCAAGACTTACTTCAGTTAAACTTGGCTTAAATTTGTCCTGTGTTTGATTTCGAAAATTTGAGTATTCAAAATGAACTTCTTTTTTTTAAACATTTATGTTAATATTTTAAATTTGAAAAAAACAATAAAATTATATTACTGTATCTTAAATCTCGTTCAGTTTGATCCCAGTAGAAACTAATAATAACTTTATCTGAATAGCTGCATTAAACAGTGATGCTTTTTGTTAATTTTCCAGATGTTTTCTATGGTAAACCCAAGCTAATATGTTGATGATGAAATAGTTATGTATATTTTTTTTAAATGTTTCGTTTTATTAAATGAAGTATTTTCATTCATTATTAAAAGTAATAAAGCTAAAAAAATATTTTACGATTTTAATACAAGATAGAAACTTTCTGTAATTCTATTGCAATTGAAGTATTTTATTTAATCATAGAAATATAAAAAAACAATCTTTCAATAAATAAACTTTATTTTATTTTTTAAAAAGTTATATATGTTTATTATTATCTCGCCTCTATATCAGGTTAATTTTTTTCATTTCTAGATCGAAATAACTGCATGTGTATCTTTGAAACAAACATGGTTATTTTTCATTGAAAAACATACATATGATTGTACCTAATTCGATTGCAATAGCACAAGTGAGGTAAACTATATGTTATTTGAACGTGGTTTGCCCCACCGGTACTATTTTTAATTCTTTGATGCTTATAAGTCTTATGTAGGTTACTCGCTGTCCTCATTAGTAGTAGTAGTACAAACTAGTAGTAAAAAGAAAATAATGAAAGTCAACTTTATTATACGGTAGAAAGAGATCACAGACAGAGAGGGTAATTGCAGAGCAGAGCATAGCATAGCAGAGATTATACAAATGTGGGGAGATTAATCCGAAACATCGACCCCTGTCAGAACACACAAATATTAAAATGAATCAACGAACTATTCGTTTATCATAATTGTATGTGAAATTAAAAATCCTTTTTGTTTTTCTGATCTTTACATTTCCTAGAATTGTTTTTAAATAATAAATTGTAATTTAAAATAGTTCCATAAATATTTTGTTGTATTATTTTGACGTTTTTTAACACAAAAAATAAGTTCTTATAAATTCTTATAAACGTAAACATAAAACATAAAATTAGAAACAAGTAAACATTTGAACGTAATGATTAAAAACATAAGATAATACAAGGGGAAATCAGTAATTTTACTCACCTTGATCAGATATTTTTAAGTTAATTATTCCATTTATTTATAATACTGAATTTGGCTTACTAAACTAAGGTAAACTACCAAACTAAAGTTTTCCAGATTTTGTCGTCCATGATTTAAATTTTCAAAAATTGAGAGTACTTTTGATGACGAAAGCCAGAACGACCAATCACAGTTTAGAATGAGCCACTAACAGCCAATCAAACCCTTTTACTTCATCTTTTGATCAGTGTTGAATAGAACAGACTGAGTATTTAACGACGGAAACTGAACAGTTCCCAATTCTTTATTGCATATATTATTTATTTTGTTCCATACTTATTTATGATTTGATAAGTAACTGTAAACATTTATGATTTAATAAGCAACTGTAAACATTTATGATTTGATAAGCAACGGTAAACATGTATGATTTGATAAGCAACTGTAAACATTTATGAATTGATAAGCTACTTTAAACGTATATGAATTAATAAGCAACTGTAAACATTTATGATTTGATAAGCAACTGTAAACATTTATGATTTAATAAGCAACTTTAAACATTTATGATTTGATAAGCAACTGTAAACATTTATGAATTAATAAGCAACTTAAAACATTTATGATTTGATAAGCAACTGTAAACATTTATGATTTAATAAGCAACTGTAAATATTTGTGTATTAATAAACAACGGTAAAAATTTATGATTTGATAAGCAACTGTAAACATTTATGGTTTAATAAGCAACTGTAAATATTTGTGTATTAATAAACAACGGTAAACATTTATGATTTGATAAGCAACTGTAAACATTTATGAATTAATAAGCAACTGTAAACATTTATGCATTAATAAGCAACTGTAAATATTTATGATTTGATAAGCAACTGTAAACATTTATGATTTGATAAGCAACTGTAAATATTTATGATTTGATAAGCAACTGTAAACATTTATGATTTGATAAGCAGCTGTAAACATTTATGATTTGATAAGCAACTATAAACATTTATGATTTGATAAGCAGCTGCAAACATTTATGAATTAAGTTGTATTCTATTATTTCTAGAAAACTGTTTTTTATTTGTTAATAATAAATGTTTAGCGCATGACAAAAAAAGTTAAATTTAAAATATAAAAATTTCTTTATTGTTTAATAATAAATAATAATGTTATTTAAGTTTAATTCTATGGTTTAAGCAACACTGCTATAAAAAATTTGTGTTTGAATTATGGTAAACAATTTTGCTTATAAATTGTAAGTAGAAAAAACAAAAAACAATTAAAATGTTGGAAGTTATGAAACTTCGATGTACTTTCGGTCATAAGAAGGCATTGTAATTGAAAGCATATCTTTAGTATAATTTTATATCCTAACAAATATAAATTAAACGAGTTTTGATTAAATTAAAACAAATTAATAACTAACTAAAATAAAAGGGTTCACTATTATGTTAGAATAAAAACAGTTTTAAGCTCAGCCGAGAAATAGGTGTAATCTCGAAAAAAAATTTGCAGAACCGTCGACTCCCTTATGAAAGCTTATCATGAGAAGACTAATATATAATTTAAGTTTTGACCAAGAAATTCTGAAAAAATGTATTCGAGTTTATTGAAAACGCTCCTTATGATTCTGAAAAAATGTATTCGACTGTATTGAAAACGCTCCTTATGATTCTGAAAAAATGTATTCGACTGTATTGAAAACGCTCCTTATGATTCTGAAAAAAATGTATTCGACTGTATTGAAAACGCTCCTTATGATTCTGAAAAAAATGTATTCGAGTGTATTGAAAACGCTCCTTATGATTCTGAAAAAATGTATTCGACTGTATTGAAAACGCTCCTTATGATTCAGGTACTAGAGAGCAAAGTTCGTATTTTCTACGGTATATGGTAACCATACCAACAATGTTACTATAAATGTATGTATGTATGTATAAATGTATAAATGTATGTATAAATGTATGTATGGTAAGAAAAATTAATTGTTCGAAAATCCGTAACTAAATTTGGTATGAACATTTGTCAGTTGTGTTGCCATAAATACGGTAAATTCAACACAGTAATTGTACCATATCTCATCGTAGTTAGAAAGTTAATAGCACATGAGTCTGATGAATGTTTTGTTTTTTTTAAATATCCTGTTTTTAATTTTGTCTCTTCTATTGAAAACTAAATTGGAAGCCATAAAAGATAAATTCAATTTGAACTAATTTAATGAAGAAACCCGAGAAACGTTCTTAATAATGAAGTAACATCAATTTCAAAATTGAAAAATGTAACATCGCTCAATTTAATTATAATCATAATTGCTATGATTTTTATTCATTTGTTAAGGTTGTGATGGAAACTTCCATTCATCTGTATGGCGATATGATTGTTTGTGAAGCATAACATTTACAAAATGCTGAAAATTAGTAATATGTACAATTATTATAATAAATGCATATATAAAAGCCGGAATTTGTTATCATTATTCGATGGTTTTGTTGTTTTCAAACATTTTAAACTGAACCATTAATTATTTTAAAAATTGTTTCTAAATTATTTTTTTTGTTCAACATTATTTATTGTTTCTTACTTTGTATTTTAAACCATCTATCAAAACTTGATCAATAACCAACAATATAATATTAATGTAGAATAGAAATAAATTTACCGCTTTTGCTCACCCAGTCCAACGAAGATTACGTAAGATTAAAAAGTTACAAAAACTTAACACAATACTTCCCCTTGGTTGAAAATTGCATTGAAAAGTTTTAAGAAGTCTAAAATCTTCCAGAGAGTTGTTTTCTTAAATAAATAATATTTAGCTTCAAAAATCTCCCCATGAGTATTTTTAAATAAATACAGTTAAATTTTAAAAATCTACCAAAGAGGTTTTTATTTTTTGAAATAAATGGACTTATTGAAGAGATTAATTTAAAAAATCTATCATAAATTTGTTAAATATTTTGTATTTATTAACGTGAAGTCTATGCCAAGTCATACCACTGCACACTATTGGCAAAACGGGTATGTGGTTGGGTAATTAGCATATTCATGGTCTTAGTATTACGACTGTATATAGGAGGATCTGATGTACCGAGTGCATAATTATTTGGCCTCATTATAATATGAAACAAATAGAGTTGACTACTCTATTAATAATACTCTGATAATTTAGGAAACTAGCTAAAAAGAGCTCATCATGCAACACACTAATTAAGATTTGTGGTACCACACAACCCGAGAAAATGCAAGCAATCCTGAAACTATATAGTATTGGTATATCTAATATAATTTTGATATAAAAAGATATATCTTTAAATTGAAATATACTTTTTAGACAACTTCAAAATACGATAAAAAATAACTGCATTTTCCTTTATGTGATTACTCAGAAACTTGTTATCAATTTGTCTTTTGATTCAATAACTTTTGCAACGTTATGTAGTTTAATCTTTTTAACTTAATTGAAGATTTCATTTAAAACAAATATATATTTTGAAATAAAATTTCTTTTATCTGTTATTGAAAGATGAAATTGGTTAAGATATCAAACAAAGTAAATTGTGTTGCAAATTAGAAATCAATCAAATAAATATTAATTGGAAATATTTTAACAAAGAGTTATTAACAAAACATTTCCTTTATATACCTTTCAAAATTTAATATAATTTGCAGGTTGGACTTTTAAAATTCTCTATTGTCATCAAACAAATAAGACAAAACAAAATGAGAAAATATTGATTCCATTTTTAACATTTGATTAAAATGACCATATGTTCAGCAATTGTGGCCTTCATGGTTATATAAAACATGTTCAGCAATTGTGGCCTTCATGGTTATATAAAACATGTTCAGCAATTGTGGCCTTCATGGTTATATAAAATATGTTCAGCAATTGTGGCCTTCATAATTATATAAAACATTTCATATGTTCAGCAATTGTGGCGTTCATGGTTATATAAAACATTTCAGTTGTGTAAGCCGAAATATTTCAGAAGTGGTCACAGAAGAAATCCAATATCACAATGAAGACAGCATCATTTGTGACAAATTTGGAACTGGTGACTCATCAGTGGATTGAACATTAAACGTTTTGAGGGAACAAAAAGGTTGGTGGCACAAATTTGAAGCACGTTTCCATCTGCTATTCTTACCGTATCATGATGTGAACTTCCAATTACATTAAAAACTGTGTCATCAACATCCCACAAATTAAAGGAAAAATTTAAGTTATATTAAAAAAGTGAAAAATGAAAAGAGACTCTCCTTGAGTGATCAAGTAGGAAAATTACAACAGCCATAACATTGTATCTAATTTCATCTTACAATTTACCTGCGGCTGGAAAATTGTTTATCGAATATTTTGTGACCAGGACGGGACATGGTTCGCCCTTTAATATTTACCATATCTATAGTACCAAGACCAACAAATTTTCATACAAAATTTATAGAACATGGTTAGCATACCTGAGATATGGTATCATCAACTTATTTCATTTGCCGTATTTATAACATTAAAACCAATTAATTGCCATAAAAAAGTACGTTACGGTTTTCTAAACCAATTTATCTACTATATTATCGTCATATAGGTTCTTAAGATGTAATTTTTGTATCGTTACCATAAATACGATACATGGAAAACACTTCTTTTACTTTTTATGTCTAAGATAGTCAAAATTGACATCAGATTGATAACTTCTGTTTACAGTGCACAGGGTTTTCTCTTTAAACCACATGAACAATGAAGTTTGATCTATATGTACAGCTTACAAGGCTCCATTGCTCATGTCAATTTGATGATATCAATTTTGACTTTCTTAATTAGATATAAAAAGTTAGTCAGGCAAGTGTTTTCAGTGTAATTATTGTGCACTATTTAAGCCTTAATGCTCACTAATATATTCATTACAACACAAAAAACAAGTCAAAATTAATTGTTTTATGTTGATAATAGTTTGTAAGAGCAATCATTCTCTAGTTAAGAAACAATCAATTCAATAGCATTATTGATTGCTATGTATTCATGAAAGTAACATGTGCATGTGCGGGTGTGTGCACGTGCGAGTTTGTGCACGTGCTGGTGTTTGTAGGTGTGCATCATATTTCTATTTGTTCGTTATTAATATTATAATATTCAAAAATTGTCTACTATGTATAATTTATGTGGTTGAAAACAAATTAGTATCGCAATTTTTATGGTGAAAATTTGAAATTTTATATGAATAATTTCCATGATATAATAAGATATTTGCATAATATTACTTTTAAACTTTGAACCATGAGAATTTTCGTTAAGACCCGAATAAATAAATATATCACAAAAAGTGTTTTATTTAAATATTTGTGCATTATATTAATTATGTTAATTTTAAATTAATTTTATGTTTAGTTTTTATCTGAACGAATATTGAAGTTTTTTGTCATATATACAAAATAATTGTATGAGTTATCGCAAATAAATATAAAATATTTTACATTTTAGTTGTTTTGGTTTACTCACTTGAAATATTGTATCATTAGTCAAATATTTATGAACATGTTTGCCAAATGTCTAACACAATAAAAATTAATAATGTTTGTTATGATTTGAAAAGTATTCAATAATAAACAGATTTTAAATAAAAAAATAAATTGAATGCGTTCTATAACAAAGCTTAAACTTTTAAATAAAACTAATAATACTTGATATGGGAAAGTATTTAAAGAATAAACAGTCTTTAAATAAAAAAAATAAATAGTAAGCAACATAAAATTTAAACTTTTGCATAAAGATAAAAATAAAATAAAAATTATTAATAATCACACGGGAGTGACATCTTGAAAATGGAAGTATTAATAATATTAATGTGAACTTTCTTTTAATAATAAATAATAATAATAATAAATAATAAATAATAATAAATAATAATAAAAGCTAATAAAAAATATAAAAAATATTAATAATCACACGAGAGTGACATCTTGAAAATGGAAGTATTAATAATGTTGATGTAAACTTTCTTTTAATAATAAATAATAATAATAATAATAATAAACAAAATAATAATAAGTAATAAATAACTATAAATAATAATAAAAGCTAATAAAAAAAATATTAATAGTCACACGAGAGTGCCATCTTGAAAATGGAAGTATTAATAATACTGATGTGAACTTTGTTTTAATAATAAATAATAATAATAATACATAATAAATAGCAATAAAAGCTATTAAAAAATAAAAAAAAATATTAATAATCAAACGAGAGTAACATCTTGAAAATGGAAATATTAATAATGTTGATATGAACTTTCTTTTAATAATAAATAATAATAATAATGAAAAATAAATAATAAACAATAAATAATAAACAATAAATAAAAATAATAAATAACAATAACAAAACCTAATTAGAAAAATAAAAAATTATTAATAATCACACGAGGGTGACATCTTGAAAATGGAAGTAATAATAATGTTGATCTGAACTTTCTATTAATAATAAACAATAATAATTATAAATAATAAAAATAATAAATAATAAATAATAATAAAACTAATAAAACATAACAAATTATTAATAATCACACAAGAGTGACATCTTGAAAATGGAAGTATTATTAATGTTGATCTGAACTTTCTTTTAATAATAAATAATAAATAATAAATAATAAATATTAAATAATAAATAATAAATAA
>JARUHE010297859.1:0-12645 GCA_031471125.1 Archaeomysis grebnitzkii | reverse complement strand
AAAATTTACAAGAGACCAATAGAGGCAAAAATTGTCTATGGTTGTGTTTACAAAACAAAATACTTAAATTAAGTTTATCTTGTCCTCATAGATTTGTTAAAATACATAAACATTTTAAAATATATACATTTTTTCACATTAAGAACTTTAAACAATACAAATATAATTTAATATAATATTACTAAAATACTCCAAACAAACAGAACATATTAAAATACTCTAAATAAAATAGAACATAATACAAACTTCAGAATTTTTTTTTTGTTTTATTATAATACTCTAAGGAAAACAGAACATATTTAAATATTCCAAAGAAAATAGAATATAATACAAATTTCAGAAATAAAAATATAACATAATATTAATAAAAATACTCCAAAGAAAACATAATATATTAAAATGGAATATAATAAAAACTCTATAAAAATAAAAATATAATATAATACCATTAAAATGTTCTAAAGGAGATAGAGCATACTAAAAACATAAGATATATCGAAAATAAACTAAAACAAACAAAAATTGAATACCCTGATAAGGAAAGAGTTTTGTATTTGTTCTCCAAGCAAAATTTGATCGAGGTAACAAGAACTCGGCATTACTGGTTCGCATCAATTCACAACATTTATATATTATGAAATTATTTTAGACTTCAGTTTTTACAGTAGGTAAATTTATGCAAGAATTTAGAATATTATAATTGGCAGTTGGCAAGTATCTGGATAAGATTTCCATACAAATCCCCGGTCTCTGATAAGTTATAAAGTGATAAAAACGCAACAACAAATAATTATAAATGTCATCAAACTTTAATACAGATAATTCTGTATACATCATTAAGGATATGCCAATTTCATCATACCTCATGTTCAAAATATTTCTTAGAATTTTGTTAATTAATACTTTTACTTTATTGCATCCGCCTCATATAATAATAATGCGTTGAATATTAACACTTCAATCGTTTTTTGTAGCACCGGTGATACATAAGTATAATAGCTTACTCCATTTTATGTAACATCAGTGATACAAGACAAGTTAGTTTATGTTTTAATGCATTTATACAGGCAAGCATTTGTCATCTAGATGCACTTTGAAATAATAACAATAATATCAATAATAATAATAATAGTACTATCAATACTAATATGTATAACAAAATTAATAATTATAATGATATTAATAATAATAACAATAATAGCAAACACAATAATAATAACAATATTCAAATCAATAATAATAACAACAATAAAAATATTAATAACAATAATTGCAACAAAAAGATAAATCTGAATAAAAACTTTGTCAACTGCTCCTTTTGCCGCACAGACGTCACTCATCAACCTACATGCATAATGGAATTGGAACGTTGAGAGGCAAAGTATGCCAAGTGGTATAGTAACTCCATAGAAGCTGGTCATTTTTGCATCTCATCCCTCTAGTTATTGAATAACACGGACCGAGTGAGTGACTTGTTTTCAATTTTGAAACTGTCTTTTAAAAACCTAAAATTCTAACTGACTTGTTTGACCCTTTGAATCCTGACCGAAACTATATACATGATTCCTATTAAATAAAAGTTGAAACAACTTTAGCCTTTGTGTGCCTTCTCTCACTCCTCTCACCATACGCCTGGTAGATAGCATTATCTGTCAGCTGGCTGAAGATGGAGAAATGTTCGCCACTCCCTCCTCTCCTCATAGTAACGGTGTGCTTCCACTTCTCTAAGAGTGTTCCTCTTAATATGAACTTGTACATGTTATGACAACATACAGTTAGGCCTTAAAGGGTTATTTTCAACACTATCTTTGGTAACATACAGTCAGGTCTTAAAGGGTTATTTTCAATACTATCTTTGATAACATACAACCAGGTCTTAAAGGGTTAACAAAGCACAAATATAATATTTTAACCCTATAATCACTGACGGAATGTTAACGTTCCATGCATTAAATGTTGTTTTCAATGTTAACTTCAAAGACATTTGACATCTAAGGAATTAATATTCAGGCGTTAATAGGTTAAACTATGATATTTGATGAAACAATTTTGCAAAATAATTTCTAAAGAAAAATATTATTTTACTAAAATGAAATTTATATTAAAATAAATCTGTTACATGTAACAATTAATTTTGTTTAATTAATTAAATCAAATTAAATAATTAATTAATTTGGATGCAATTTTAAGCATAAAATAATTAATATACAATATCTTAATCTGTGGAGATTTGAAATTAGTCTTAAGTTTACAGAGTGAGAAATTAACTACAATTAAGCCTGGCAAATAAGATTAGGACTTCATTCTCCGCTTAGATTAAACAAATTTAATATTAGGAGTACACTTCAAAGTGTTTCTTGAAGATAATTAAGAAACAAATATTTCAACAAATTTAAATATATTTATTTTAAATATTTCTTATATTTACGAATAAGGTCAAGGACCTAATATTACGATATATTTTCTAGTCTTTGGTAATAACTTGACTGAATAAATAGGTTAAGAAACAATCCTAAACCGGTGCTGAATACCATGTACGTATATTTTCAGTATGTGTGAATTTGAATCTTCAAATAGGTGAATATATATTTGTATGTATAAAAGTATTAACACATTCTATACTAGTATAAATACTATAACACTACAAATAGTTTTAAAAAAAGTGTATATTTAATTTAATTTAGTATACTGTTAGAGAATGTTGGATATTATTTATAGACTGATTCTATAAATAAACGGGCACCCAATATTCTTATAAAGGGCCGAAGTAGTTTATGCATTTACAATTTAAATTCAAATGACTTTAGGCAAATAAATTAAGAAACAATGTTCTATTTGTAAAACCTATTTTTTTGTTTATGGAATTTGCTGTCAAAGTCTTGCGCCGGTTCAAACAATTGTTCTGTCCCCACCAACACAAAAACTCAGAGAAAATGTGTTTAGTAAATGCAAATCTAGAAACATTTATGGTCAAACACTTTCAGTTTGGTCGTACCATTAGAGACAATATATATTAAGTAAAACATTTTAGTATTTACCTTAAACTGAAAACCAAATCATTCAAAAAATGTATCTCGAGAAGTGGATTATTTTGCTTAAACCATACTATAAAAACAGGTAATATGGTCAATACTTGAAAAGGCAAATGCGAAACATAATACTTTCTGCTGAAAACCGTTATGAATTAAGATTTTTAAAAATGTTGAATCGCTTGAAAAATAATGTGAAATAATGTGAAACACAAACTAAATAACACTTACAAACAAAATGAACAAAAGTTTGTGTGGTCAATAAGTCAACAGTATTTCCAATTTGTGAGGCCGGTCGTTTCAGAAAAATGAATGTCCAATAAATGTAATAATGAAACAACTGATAAAACTGTCCACTTCAGAGCAATGATTTCAGTTTTTAATAACCAATTGGCGTGATGATGTAAAACTGGTATGAGGAGAATGTATATGTTTTAATAATTTTTAAATTTGCGAGAATAAATGCATTAAAATGAATTCGTTTGCTTAGGGTTTACTTGGAGAATAAAGTTTTTGGCTGAGTGAAACAACTTAACAAAGGTTGCAATTGTATGTTACAAGCTTACAATACATTATTTCAATTTAATATTAACTTAATGAGTTTCTTATGTATGCGATTGAAAAAAAAAATAATAACAGTACAAACATATAACAAAAAACACATAATTATTTAATTTTCGATTGTATAAAACAATTTAGTATACCTTTAGATAAATTGTTCTAGTAAATGCTTAGATGTTGTTTTATAGTAAATGTTCAGAAAGATTATTCTACTAAATGTTTATAGAGATTGGTTTAATAAATTCTAAATAGATTACCTTAGCTAATGTTTTGAGAAGTTGTTGTAGTAAATGATTATATACATTGCTTCAGGAATTGAATAAAAACATTGTTTAAATAATTATAGAAGTAAATTGCTTCAGTATTTGTATATAATACATTGTTTCAGTAATTGTATAAATACATTGTTTCATAAATTGTATAAATACATTTTTCAGTAATTAAATAAACACAGTGTTTCCGTAATTGTATAAACACATTTTTTCGGTAATTGTATATACATATTGTTTCAGTATTTGTATAAATACACTTTTCAGTAATTGTATAAATACATTGTTTGAGTAAATTATAGTAGATATTGCTCTAATAAATAGTCTTCGCAACTATTTTCTTCAAGATAAAATAGATAAAATAGGGAAGATAAGAATAATATTATTCTTATAGTTGACGAGAATTATGAAAAAAAGGGAGATTGGAAATTTAATTTTGCTGAAAAGATAGAAAATGATATGATAGAAATTGAACATTGTAAAAAATCAAGCAAAATTGTTTTAATTTTTATTTTGCTTTTAATCATTACTGAAAATTAATAAGCAATAATGATAAATACATTCAAAATGTCTTATAAAAATTTCCTTCTTATCAATTTTATTTTTAGAATTATTTAATAATGAAAACATAATTTGATATCATTAAATAAACATATGAGAAATGTTTTTAATAATAAGAATTTAACATTTTAATTTATTTAAAAACTAAATAAAGACACAAATGGAGATACAACAGATCCGTAACTTTTAAAGCAAAGTCCAAATGTAGAATAGTAACACACATATACGTACATGTTTTATAGCTAAACCAAAATCAAAACAGAGGTTTATTTGTTGTAAATCCAAAGTCAAACAACTAAGAAAAAGACAAAAACAAAATTCATGAAATGAGTATGAATAAAAAAGTTGATTGGAATTCCATTCGTCCATCCAAATGCCGGTGCATAACATTCGACAAATATGAGACGTAACTTCGGTCATTATTGGATTTGTGCAGCGGGGGTGAAATGATGAAATAGTCATTTGTATCAATACGGAGATCATTAGCCCTAATTACACATTCATTGAGTTATTATTCTCAATTATCTTTCTCAAATGCCTCGACAACCAACAAATTTAGGACCAGTTTAAGTTGATCTCAAATTTCTTGTTTACTTTATAGTTTTTTTTTTGTTGTGTGTATACATTAAAAATTAATCTCGGTGAATTATGTAAACTTGAATATTCAATCTACTGCAGCTCTGCAAAAACATTTTCATATTTTTATAATGTTATAAATCAGTAAATCTTCTAATATTATCAAATTATTAGTTAAATTATCAAACACACATTTAAAATATTTACTTCGTCATGATGAGATCATTATTATTTCCATGTAATAAGAGTAAACTACAACAAGTATAATATTGTATTTTAGTCTTTATGGCATCAATTTTTCGGGGTCAATGGGTTATTACCTGTCATGTATAAATTATTATTTTCATTATTACACAATTTTAGCTCTATAACTGTGTAGGAAAACCGTTACATATCATTTATTATATGTTTTATGACAAACTAACTTGATTGAGAGTATATTGATATATTTGAAGTCACTGAATTGATTATGATTACAAGGTAGAGAAGTAGATACATTTAAAAATCAACAAATACTACACACGCTTTAAATTACGGATGAGTGGTGGATGATTGAAACACTCATACCGTGGTCGAATACAACTAGTTTTTACTTTTGAATTGAGTTGCCTTCTTTATTGAATTAGTTTTAGTGCAAATGCTTACTTGTACATAGAAATTTACGCACGTGTACGTGAATGTAGATATACATATTGCTGGTAACTTACATCAAGGATTTTTGTGCCGTTTTTATTCATTTCGATCGTGATTGTTTTTGCATAAAATAATGAACGATACCTGGATGTTCAGTTCTTGGGAGAATTCGTTCTTGAGCACAAAGACTTATCCCCTGGCGATGTTCATCACTATAAATGCAATAGATAAAGCAGTGAAGCCAATACAACTACTGGAAGCAAATGGTTTCCACTATATGACTCTTTATAATTGTAATGATTTGTGCAAGACCCACTTAGATCCACTCACGGCTAAACGTTTGGCCAAACGACTACGGCAGCAAGTGAAGAAGGGGAAGAAGCAGAAGATGGTGTAATGGTTGAACAACACACAGAAGGCTTATCAACGGAGCTCCTTACAACCCTGGTAGGAACTGATGTCCATTTTATGGAATGTTCTAAACATTGGAACCTCAAATGTCTCGTCATTGGAGTTGACAATTGCATTGAGGTATTGAAGAACCTTCTCACTTAAAAGGCTCACATGCAACTGCCTGTCACTTATACTCAAACAATTAGATTGTTATGTTGTACCAATCATCAATTCAAAAGAGATTTACATCCAAAGGTTAGAAGTTATTAAAATTTTAAATTAAATAGTCTTGTCCTGCTCTTATTCAACCCCGGTTTTATTACAACTGGAATAAGATTGGTACTTAGGTTTAACTTGAGAAAAATAAGTTTATATATCTTTACTGTGCTATCATAATAAAGCAGGCGAAATTATCAAAACAATTTAGCAACGAATGTTTATATTTCATTTATTTTTGTTCATAAAAAATAGAAAGTGCAGATTCACAATGCTAAATAACTGTGAGTCATGCCTCGGTTCTATTACGATTTTCTAATTAATGCAAGTCACATTTTTAATAAAATAGATACTTGCCTGTTTACAGAAATATTGAAATTTCCAATTGTTTTGGTTGTATATGGTGTTTATTTTCTGATTTCTTTGAAAACCCTGGAACGTAACCCCCAGAAAGTTTGAAGACATGACATTTAAAGTCTATAGAAGTATTTAATATGGCTTTAAGTTTATGTTTAAAATAGTAATTCAAAATCAAATCACTTGTATATGGTTGCGGAACAAGTCCTTTCAAGTGAAATAGAATATAATTTTTTTATTGAATTATAATAAGTAAATTAGCGATACTTTTATCAATAAATTGGTGGTTTATTATTTAAATGCAATTAGCGTTAATTCAGTATTGAGTGATGCATTCAAACATTTTTTATTTATGAATATACATATTTTCTATCGCCATAATTAATCTAATTATATCTACTTTTTCACTCGTATATTACACTAATTCATTTGTTATGAATCATTTCAATATGATCAAACAACAGGCGAATAAAAGCTGATATTCAGCAATAGTTTGAAAATATATACAAAACTGTAGAATAAAAGTATATTTAACAAACGAAAACATACAAACTTAAATACATTTAAAACATTATTTATCCTACAAAGTCTTCAATGTAACCTAAGGGCTTATGAACGTGCTTCCGTACTTGCATGGATACTTGTTAGCGTTACTCTATTAATATTGTTATCTGCCTCTATTTCTATGTATATACACAAGTTTTGTATGTGTAAAGCTGCATAAATACCCATTTCGCTATGTCAATATTAGTTAAATATAAAACACTTGCAATTGTTTTAAAGTTTTAAACTATTAGTATACAAAAAAGATGTAGCTGAAAGTTTGAAAATAGATAAATCATGAGTTATTCAAGAACTAGCCACTGCAACCTGCTGGTGAATGTCACTTTATGAAGAAATGTTTCAAAGCTCATTTAATTTCAGTTTTTTAGGTATTTCACATTTAAAACAATCTTTCCTACGAGATTGGTGAAATATTTTTTTTTTAAATTGGAACATTACATTGTTTTGGTAGACTATATTTACACTAACTGATCAATGTAATGATTAATTAGTTGGTATTTTCACTATTTAACTTCTTCAGGTAAGTACGTTTTTTAGTGTAACTTTTACCTCCAGCATGTTGTATAACACATAATAAATCCATTGAAATTAACTATACAAACCATTTTTTCTGAAAAACAATTTTTAATCAAACATACTTCATAAATAATAGTCAATATTATCTAAATATCATGATTGAATAGGAATCCGGATCAAATTAAAAGTATTCTATAAAAATTAATAATTTTCTTCGTCAATTATTGAACAGATCTGCCTAATTTGAAACAATTAATGAGTCTCAATAGCTCATTAGAACTTATTGAAAATCTGGAATTAATTAACAAGATTATGGAGGTGGAGAGTTCAACAGTTATGATGTAGTTATTTATGTATGCTGTGTTAACATTACATTAATTAGGTCTAATTGGGCATATTAAAGCTGGGGTAATTAGCATTATTCTATAATTATCGGACCAAGATTTGACGTCGGTTAAAAGCATTTTTAATTGTAAAGAATATTTGATTTTATTTATTTAAGTTCATTCTTTTTTGGAAACATTCAATTTTTACATTTGTATGTTTTTCTTAATTGTAAGAATTATTCAAATTGTTTTTATACGTTGTTTTTTTTCAAATATAAGATTTGTTTTGCTTATTTTTATGTTGTAAAATATTTCAATTGTAAGAGTTATTCGATTTTTCCGTGTTTAATATTTATTCTTGATTGTAAGAATTATTTGTATTTGCTAGCATAAGTATTTTGAAAATATTTCTGACCATTCAAACAGATTGAAACTAAAACTTTGGCAATTTGTGAAGTTTTATTGAGACAGAAGAGAATCTATCCAATATTAATATACAGAAGACGTTGATAAGACTTGTTCGGTCGTCATAAAGTAGCGTTTGGCCAAACTCTCGCAAGATGAAACAGTTCAACAAGATTCATGGCCTACAAATGTTCCAAACTATTCTCATCAAATCGAACACTGTTGAACAATGTCTCGGGTGATTCCACAATACAGAACTTGGTCCTTTGTTGCAAAGGTGCAGCCTGTCTTCGTACACGAGCTTGTGGATTTATTTCTCTAATATATGAATAAACTATTAGACGTAATCTATTGTTAACAGGAACAACTATTTCTGTCTTCAATGGCTAATGAAAAGTATGTTTAAAGTTATGTCCTCATTAATTACAAATATTTCATCATTTGCATATCATCACTAACCTTGTTTTGCTCGTAATGAAATAAGTTATTTCGTGAATTTTCTTCCCTTTCGTCATCACATTCAGTTTGTTTGTATAGTTTGACATTTTTAGATAAATGTTTAATAACCAAATTTTATGTTAACCGGAAAAATATTTGTGTAGCATTCTTGTACTTTCTTTTGTTTCTGTTTTGTTTTCATACCAAGTTACTCATCATCATGACTATAATAACTGTTCAAGTCGTATTGGATAAACCAAATAAAAAAAATGTTATTAAAAATTATTTTATTACTATTTGAAGACAACCAAAAGTAATTTTTTCATTGAATAAAACAAAATTATTTCCTCATTGTTAATAATATAATAATACGAGGAAATGGTCAGTTTTTCTGGTTTAAAAACGTAAGTTTTGTTTTTTTGAAATATATTATTTAATCATTTTGTGAAGTATTTATATTATTCTTTACAAATACAATTTTTCTTTGGTGAACTTACATTTAAATCTGTTTTAATTTTAATTATATTGCAATAATCATGTTTTATCTAAGAAAAAAAACAGTTTCTTACGGAATCTGTTGCAATGATAGATATTTTGTTAAAAACCTGATGATAGTATCTTCCAATATTAATTTGAAATTGTTATAGTGTTTGTGGAAATAAAAAATGTTGTTATTTTCAAGAAATAAAATTACCAAAAAAATGTTTGATTCATGTTGAAATTAAATTCTACGGTATCGTACTCCCATGTTACATTACCTGTAATCTTTTTTTAAATATTCAATTAGTTTTGTATCAAATGTAGAGAAACAGTTTTCTATCATTTATATATTTTGTATAAGAAAAACTATTATGGTTTGCATGCACAACAGTAAAATAGCTTTACATTTTTGCACAACGGGTTTGTTATTGAAGATTGTAGAAGATAGCGCAATTACTTTTATTTAGTTTTGGTAATGCCTTGCATTTATTAACATAAAATGAAGGACTATATTGAATAAACGTGAGTATCTATAATGATGTTTTAATGTTGTATAAATCTGAACAATATAAATAGCACTATTTTCGTAAAAAATTATTAATAAGCGACATTTTGACTAAAAGAAAGAAATCGTTAATTTTTGCGTTTTCGAAGAGTTGGTTATTGGAAGTTTGGCTAAGAATTCAAGCTCTCTTTCCTTAATAATGCTAATTCAAATATATAAATTGTATATGTAAGATTATACATATATTTCATTTATTGTCATCGGTTTTATTTATTGTTTAAATATGTGCTAATAAATTGTTTACGTATGTATTTATCATGGTTTTGGCTTAGTAAAGTAAATACAATTGTTTGAGTCAAATTCTACAAAAATGGTATGAGTTGAATTAGAAATGTAGATGTATACACAGTGATAAAAAATGTTTGCTTCGGTGTGTTCTCATTTCAATGAGAAAATGGGATACATGTTCAAAAAAAATAATAAGTAACGGTACTTACCGGAGAACAGATCACGTCACACCATTAATTAAGGAACTGAATATGTTAAACATAAAAAAACACCAACAAGTTGCAACTCTGTGCTCATACAAAATAACAACAACTGGAAAGAAAATGCTAAATGTGAGATGTGCAGAATATGTTAAATTTGGAGATATGACAAAGCCGGTTTCTCAATTCTTTTAAATATACAAAGCGAAAATCGTTATTGACGCACCAAAACACATAAAATATAAAATATAAACACTATAATCTGTTATTTCTTGTAAAATATTGTAAATATAAGTAATGTAATGTAATACCTGACATTTTGTCAGAAATAAATGGATTATTATTATTATTATTACTAGAAACAAGTTTAAGAAGAATTATTTTTGAAACAAAATATGGAAGAAAACGGAGAGTGAAAGAGACGTGCAGAGAGAGCTGTCATGTTTTCCATGAAAGTGCTTCTCTGAAAAAAAAATTAAAAGAAAAACTTTAATTGTTTTTAAGTGAATAGGAATTACACAAAAGGTAAACAAAGGTTTTACATTAAACCATGAAAGAAGGTTAAGAATAACCATGAAACACATAAAGAAATAAAAGGAGATTACTTGCACATGGAAATATAAAAGTTGCCGGCCGGTAGCCATTATTGAACTTCAGCGAAGAGGTAAAATCTTTAGTATTGCTTAATTTAGTTCAAAAATATTATCATTGATGCAATATTTCCTGTTTTTTTCAAGATTAAACGTTAAAGTCTATTGTGAGTTTCTTTTAATTAGACTGCCAAAAACTTATCGGCAGCCAAAAATCGTGATAAGTGGTTTTATATTGTTATAATTAATAATAACTAACGATGATAACAAAAATAAAATTATTTATAATATAAGAAAAATGAAAAATTGTTTTGAATATGGGGACATGAATTATTGGAATTATAACTCCTTTCAAGCTACTCGTAAAACAGTGTGTCAAGTATGATCAGTCTCTTTTAAATATTTCTAAACACTATTTGGTGTTTATTTGAATATAAATTGCTTCAAACTGATCACTCAAACATGCATTACATTTGAGTGGTTCAGTTTGAGCACAGACCACCAAAAAGCGTCAATCCAATGAGGTTGCCCACCAAAAAAAGAAGGACAATGGCTTAGTAGGATGACGTAATTAATTAACTGGCGTTATGTGACAGCTGTAGCTGTGGAGAGTTGCCAGTGTGATATTGCTTTTCAAATAAGTTTAACTATTTTAAAAACAAATGTATTAAGGTTGTATAAGGTTTTTTATTTAACTATAAGCTTTAGAACGTTACACGAACATTTCAAAATTAAGTCCCTAACTAATTTAAGATAAAGTCAATTTTCCTACGCTACATTGAATATATACACTACATATAAACATTTACTATAAATTGAATAATTTATCTATTCAAAAACAAAAAAAGCACATAAACTATGTGAAAAGATATATTTTACTCTAGAAATAGTATTAAAATTATATACACGATGTGAATAATCTGTTAAAATTTAATTAAAACTATATAAACTATCAAAATTAATTTTGCTCTAAAATCGAAATTAAAATTATATATACTGTGCGAATACTCTGTTAAAATTTGATTAAAACAATATAAATTTGTCAACTAATAAGTTTGAAACTTTGTTAAAGCAAATTACCTAACTAGCTTGAACATTTTGTTTGAATGTAAAAATGCTAGTGAACACATTGTTAATTTGTTATGATGGCAATTCTTGGTCGCAGCTGTATGGTTGACGAGTTGTCCTCTAATTGGTTATTGTTGGTCAAAGTATCCAATTGACTTCTTCTAAAAATTATATTCAAAGGTCAATTCTGAGATGCATCTGTCTGTTGATGGCCTTCTTTTTCGACGTTGGTAGATATTGAATTTGCAAATGACAACATTCTATTAGGACAGGATTGGGTGTTATCTACCTCCTAATGTTAATTGAAATGTCCTTCAGAACGTTTAAGCATAAAGTTAAAATCCACAGCCCTTTCGGGTCAAATGTATAGACCCGCTATTATAGATAGTTTGTTCTTATCATTGTTTTTTCTCGAGGATGCATATGTGATTGACTTTTTCTTTTGTATTGAACTTGATTGGTTTACTAGTTACTTAACTAACCGTAAACAAATTGTTAAATTTCAAAAGAAAAAGTCAAAGGAATGCCGTATCTTCCCCCCGTACTCTTCGCAGACGATACCTGTTTTTTCCCTCTCATTCTGATATTAGTATCTTAGTTAACAACGTAAATCAAGACTTGAAAGTTGTTGGTGGATGGTTAACAACAAACAAACTCACATTGAATATTG
>JARUHE010297638.1:0-12647 GCA_031471125.1 Archaeomysis grebnitzkii | reverse complement strand
AATTTTTTGTAACTCTTCAAATAAAAAACTTTAAACTTTTGCTCAAAATTTTTCAGAGTTAAAAATTGTGGGTTTTTGGTTATAACTCCGTAAATGTTAATTTTTGAGAAAAAAATGTTTATAACAACATTGACTGGAAAGTTAAGACAAACAACTTTTGTATATGGAAGTTCTCTGTAACTGTTAAAATAAAGTTGTTTAACACTAATTGATTTTCATGTGCAGACGACAATGACGACGGAAAATTAAAACCTATATAGAGCTTTTTCCTAACGGAACGCTCGATAAAAAAATGAATAAAAAAATATTAATTTCACAAAACAATTTGTAAAGAAGTGGGTTGTTATAAAGTGTCTCATCCGATTACAGAATAGTAACGGCCATCTCAACTTTGTTGACAATATAATAAAGATTCTATTGATAGAGTTATAATCCAAATATACACTGATGTAGGGTGAGTAAATTAAAAGCAATCAAGATTAATTATCATAATTTATATTTATGTATAGTTTATTTCCAATCCATTGGTACAAAGATAAAAACAAAATATGAAAAACAATTTTTTTATCAAAAATACTTTCTATCTAAATATCAGAAATGTCAATCAAAAAGGGTGTTACAAAGTGGAAAAGCATCTTTTTAATTAAAAACTCGCCTTAGAGACTATGTATACTTTATTTCAAATCCATTGATGCATAAATCAAACAAATATGAAAAATATTAATAAAAAGTAATAAAATTAAAAAATTTTGCTGATAAAGAACAAATGGATTATCATTGAGTTTAAAACTAGTTTTAATATATGCATAAATCGAAGGGAACTACGAAGGACCACATAAATTCAACAAATAAATGTAAAGGACTGGTGTGCATCACTGCAGCGATACGTCGAATAAGATTTAGCCAATTTTCCATAAAAAGAGAAGGATTAAGGGTTACTCTTGAATGAACAGTGTCATGAGTCAACTATGAAATTCGGAAGAATGTTTCAATTACTGATGATCTTATTTTAAATTTTTTTATTTCAACTTTGAACATTTTCTAATACATTTATATATTGTTTAGGTAAGAAATCCCGGCACTTTGTTTGCAAATAAGAAAAACTTACGTAAAATTTTAGGATCCAACGCTATGCTTTTTGGCACACCCTGAATAGCTGCTTTTTGTTTCTTGATTGGAGGTTGTTTGGTAACTGCACCGTCCATCAAATCCTTTTCTTTGTGTTCCAAATTTGACCGTTCTTGCATTTCTTCAAAACTTTTTTGTTGTGCCTGCTGAGTGGCCAGGGTGGCAAGGAGGGTGGTCACGGGAACCTTGAGAGCTGATGCCAAGGATAGAAGAGAGGCTGACTGCAACAGAGGGTTATATCCTCCAAGACCGGCAGACATGAAGAGCGGCAGAGCCGAGAACATTTCGTGACCGGGTGTGATTATAGGTCTGGTTATGGATTGGTTTAGTGCAGAGTCACCATTGTTCACAAATCTTGATAAATTCATCGGTTGTTCATCATCACTTCCAATGTCATCATCATCATCAATGTGCTGTTTTAGAAAGAATATAAATTAGAAAATTTCATTGTAATCTGTTGAAGAAAGATAAAGAGTTGGAGATTAAAATAAAATAGAATGAAAGTTATTATTTAAACCATCTTTGTTCATTTGTTCGTTTACACAAGTATCAACCATTTTTTCCAATCATTGTTGTCTCCCAAGCAAAGAAATTGAGGAACCAATTTTGAATCCAAATACTAAATGTGTTTTGCACCCATAACTTGTTTGTAATGAAATATATGCATTATTGGTTTCAAAACAAACTCAATAATATATCTTTGCATAGATCAATATTCACATACATCAGATTTACTTTTTCAAATAATATATTTATGAATTTCTTTGACCTTCAGTATTCATAGACCTAAGCATTTTAGGTTTTCTGTGAAAGAGAGGCAATATTTTACACAAAATACAATTCAGCATGATAGAGCCGGGGAAATAATTGATTAACTTATCAGTCTGATTTGAGTGTAAATATTGCAATATATTTGTCTTACTGTCCATAAGAGGCTCCAATAAAAGAAGCCATGTCAATTTCACTTTAAAATTAAAGTCCTTAATAGCTCACTTCTATACCCAGCAATTTGTGAACTAAATTATAAGCAGCCGATGACAAAACTTGACGAAATCTTCTATATTCTATTTACAGTTTTGTAGAAATAGTCTCTATTGAGTAAAATAAAAAGATGACAAACCTTATCAACATTGTGTGAATAGCTGCTCGGGTAGTCAAGTTCGTCATCATCGTCGTCTACGTCCACATCATCGTCATCTTCATCCTCGTCTTCACACAGGGATCGAAAACTGGCAGTTTCTCTCTCCAAACTAGAAGCATTAGATCTCTTTCCATCCTGAAAATGATGAAGTAAATTGTTTAACTTCTCAAACCAATTTATATTAGAATTAGAAAACATACATATAAACATACTAATGTTAAACAAGAAGTTTCAATTCCATGCATCTGTTATTAATAAAAAAATGATAGTTAATACCAATCTACAATTAATAAAGCAAAACAATATTTATTTAAACAATGAAAAAAGCCAATAAACAAATAAATTTCTAAAATACATATTGTTTAAAACATAACCAAAAGAAAATAAATTTTGTGTAGAGATTCAGAAATTAATTATGGACAATACAAAAAAAGAATGTTCAACAGCTACAATGAAAATAAACATTAAGAAGAAGACAACATCCATCACACCATGAAGATTTCATCAGGAATCCTTACCAGGATTTTGCTATTGTTTGACTTCTTCATGGATAAGTCAACACAGCCATAATTAGGCTGTGAATAACTAAGACTTTCATTTGTATGTAATAAACCATTTGAAGCCAATTCTTCTTTTCTTATAGTGTCCACCTCATGTCTTGCTGCATTCTGCAATACAAGAAATTCTTCTAACTCTTTATCAACCTAAAATTTAATCTAATTTTCCAAGGTAATGGAGTAAGTTAAATGATGCAACTATAGCTAAATAAATGAAAGGTTCAAAACAGAAAATAAAATTAGCTGTAATATTTAAAACATATTTTATTTTCCTTAAACTAAAAGAAACAAAAATAACTTTAGAGAGATCCCATTGCTATGAAAAATGTACAAAACTAATTACCCACAAACAGAAATGTTCAAATTTTTGTAACCATTGAGCACACTAGCTTTACATAAAACTAGTAATCCACAAACTGAACGGTTCAAATGTCTTGCGACCATTCATTCAGTATCTTTAAAATAACTAGTTATGCCTAAACCGCCATGTGGCTTAAATGTCGGGTGATTATTTTTCTAATGTACAATACACTTGAAAAATGTTTACTAATATAAATAACAATAACATTTTTTTAAATTCTATTACATTGGATTTATACATGCAAATTTATTGTTAAATTCTGAAAAATTGAAACAAAAAAATAAAAAAATAAAAACTTGAACCTTTTGTTGAATGTGAAATAATTTAAAAGTTATTTTCCCTCATTTTAACCTTAAATAACATAAAATCTGAAATTATCTAAAAATAATTCTATTGCATTATATTGATTGTTCTGTTCTGAAAACTTGATGCAAAAATATACCCGGCACTGCACCCAGAGGGTATTCAGCACCTACAAACTACGAAGATTATACTTCATCTAACTAACATAAAACAGGTTAAACACACATTTAAAAATAAAAACAATACTTATTAAATTTGATAAGCCAATTCAATCTTTAAAAGAAAAGAAATGAAATCATGAATCAGGAAATTTGCATTTTCCATAAGAGGAAACCAGTTAGCACATAATACATTCCAATGAAGCTGACTTCCCCTTCTTTCCCATAGTTAAAGTCATCATTATCAATAAGAAAGGAGCATACAATGAAGTTACCTCCTCTTCTTTCCCTCAAATAGACCTGGCATCATCCATAAGAGGAAGGCAAACTATAGGTAATAAATTCCAATGAAGTTGTCTCCTCTTGTTTCCCTCATTTAAGCCAGACACCATCCTTAAGAGGAAACCAAACAACATGTAATAAATTCCAATGAGGTTGGCAATTTTTTCCCACAGTAAAAAGTCATTGTCCAATAAAGGAACGCATACCTCAGTATCAGATACTAAGTATCCTAGTGAAGAAGCAAAGAAGAACCAGAAGAAGAACCTGAAAAGAGTGTGGCCTTACCCTGGAGAACCTGCAACAATTGCACAACATGGCAAGATCAATGCAACGATTTGCACAAGACATCGACAACAATATGGTCAAAGCTGTGGAGTTTAGCAACATGCTTGGAACTGGAGATACAGTAAGGCAACCGAGAGTGATTTGGGAGGAAAATGAAAGTATGAATAATATGGTTTGATGGCCGTAACTGTGAAGCTCACTATGTTCAGATGTTGTGATGGATTTAAGCAAGTCCAATCTGAGTTCGATGAAAGTGAAGATTTACAAAAGAGAATCGATCCTACCAGCCATTTAAGAGTAAAATTGCTAAAACAAAAATGATAATGAGTGAAGTAGAATAAACTAGCTTTGAAAATTGTATTGTTTGTATGTTTCATTTGGTTGTGTGATTTTTGCTTGTAACAATTTTTTTAAGTTTTTGAGAAAATTGGCCATAAAAGATTGTAGTAATACATATACTAACATCTATATAACAAAACCATAATGTGTTGTGTGTTTAATCAACAAATGATAAGATTTAGATGGAAACTCTTTATTCATTATAATAGATAAAAAGTAACAAACATAATACAAAAATTGAAAATGCCCACAAACATTAAAATGAAATTTTTAAGTTTTAGATGAAGCATATGCTTTCAAGTAATTGTCTAATGCCATCACCACATCAGAAATAATCTTCCTATTTAGAACTTGGCTATGCACACACAACAAAACAGCAAAGTGCTGTTCAGATGTAAAATTTACAAGATAATAAACATTTACAACATATTTTTAACCATTTGTAGCTAATTTTTTCAAGCTTGACATTTGGTACAAGTTCAAAATGACACAAACATACTAGACACTCATAGTAAAATTTCACAAACACTATTTCATTTAAAAATTATAAGTTCAAAACAAATGCATTTACTTTTCCAATTACAATTGAATTATCATAAAATCGGGAAAGTCCGGACTTTTTTTCAATCTATAAGCAAAGTATTTGCTCGAAAGAAAATAGAAAGACACTATTTTTAATAAGTCATATTTATCTTCAAGATGAGCTATAGTAAAGTTAATTTTTACAAGTACTTATTTTTGAAATTCAAAAAATAAAAAGGTCAAAATGGCAGTATATTTATAAACAAGAGTATTAAAAAAGTTTCTGTAAAGAATACTTTTTTCATTTTTAGTTTTTGTGGCATATCAAGTGGTGCACTACTGGAAACGAACACCTAATTCTTAGTTTCATTTCTCTTGCTCGACAAAGTCTAAGTGTCAATGAACCTAGAAACAATGTCTTGTTCTCTATATTCGAGTTTCTTTAAAATTTTCAGGAAATGGGGAAAATTTATTTTCAAGGGAAAATGAAATACAAATCTAAAATATGTTACCAAGAACTTACTTAGAATCAAAGTTACCTAATTTTACTGAATGTCATTTAAACTTTTATTCTTTGGATTTCCTCCTCATGACACCCCCCCAAAAAAGTAAAAAAAAGTGGGAGTGACAAATTTGATGAAAATTTGCAAAACATTATCAACCAATAAAAGGTTATAATGTAGAGAGCTAGATTTTAATTGTGATAAATTATTTTTCTTCGGAGTTCTAAACAATCAAGAAAAAACTGTAGCTTGTCGAATTGAAACCAAATATCATTTCACCTTCGTAACAATAAGTGAACACTTTGGGACCTAATCATAAGTCATGGAAAATATCTAAAATAGTTTTAGTCTTCACATAATACAAAATTTTGGTTAAACAATCAACTACAAGTATTTTAAACATCAAGGAATTGAATGGTGTACTTACATTATTTACATGTTGCTTCTTTAATTTTGAGAAATCAATTGACATAGCAATTTCATCTTCATCTAAGCATGGATTTTGAAGTTCATCGTGATTTGAAAGCTGCCTTTGCGGTGAAGGTTTTCTGTTGGGTACTAAAGAGATTGTGATGTTTTTGCTGGAAAGTTTGTTCACGAGACTTCTTGTGTCATCCATTTCTTCATTTTGGTTTGCCTGAGTATATGAAAGTGTTTTGTCTTCCTGAGTTGATTCAACGGATTCGCACAAATTTAATTTCGATTCTCCGTTATTTATTATATATTCATCCTCGTACCGACTTCCCGCTAATCCTTCTTCGTGTTGCCTATTCACAACAACAGCCCCATCATTCACCTCCCCCATCTGTGAACATCAAAGCAAGTTAAAATTTATTTTTTACAAATAAATAAACTAATAAATATTAAACACCCTCAAACTCTTGATGATTCCTATTGAAAATTTAAAATCTCCTTACATGCATTCAAACATGGTGCTATAAACAAGGGTTTTTTTGTCCTTCAAGATTTCTTTTCGTCCTCTTTAACCCAAAAATTAGCCCAAAGGGGTCTTTTTCTGCAATAAAAACAATCAAAAACGAATGTACTCTTTAAATGGAAAAATATTTTCTAGCATCCTACATTTAAGTAGATAAATAGAAATAAATTCAGTTGCACTTGAGGGCTCAAACATATTTTTTTTTATTATTATAGAATATTATACAGCACACCAGCTACAATGGCAAAGAGCACTGTTCTGTGTGATTTTCAATTGGGTGATGTTGGGGTTGATTATTTCGTTTTCTATATTTTATTCGTCAAATTCAACTCATTCAAAAAACTCATTAGGTTATCGACGGGGCAATCTGTTCCCAGCAGTGCCTTCATGGTTGGGGCTAAAGCATATATGAACATGTTATTAATATATATTTCACATACAAAAATGAATCATTTTAATCAATTATTTATATATTTGAAGAAGAAAATACTAGGAGCCTGTTTTCTTCAAAATATAAAAAATATATAAACTAGTTATGCCTAAACTGCCACGCGGCTTAAATGTCGAGCAATTATTAATTTTTATAATACACAGTACAATTGTAAAATTTAAAACTTTCAAAAAATAAATAGCGAAAACGAAAAAAAATTTAAATTCTATTACATTGGATTTATAAATACATATTTATTGTTAGATTCTGAAAATTTGGAGAAAAAATATTAAGAAAATAGAAGTTTGAACTTTTTTTGTTGAATGTGAAATATTTTACAAGTTACTTTTCCTCATTTTAAAATTAAATAACAAAAAAAATTTAAGAACAAACAATTTATTAAGAAAATAAAAACTATAACCTTTTGTTGATTGTCCGGACGACCGACGGAAAAGTAACACTTATGTTAACTTCGTTTCACTTGCTCGACAATAATTCCTTGAAGGGAGAGAGGAAGGACCAATCCATCCAAGTCATGATCACAAGCCATGTAAATGCAGAGCATTGTCAATATAAAATGTCCAGCAACAATTCAAAACAATTACAAGGCAATTCGTAAACGAAGTAAACCTGTGGCCAAATAAAAGTTATGAAAACAATATTACTATATATGTATATACATGTATATATTTTCAGCTAAACAAACTGCATTGAAAGTGTGACTATTTGTGTTCATATTTTTTTATCAATATTGTTTCTAAAGCTCTAAGCTTTACTTTCAAAGGTGTTGAAAATTGAAGGAGCGTTTGAACATACATTAATTCATTATTTTTAATGGACTAGTTTTGGTCTAATTGGTAAAAAATTAACTAATGTTTTCCTTAAATTCTCAGTGGTAGCCCTGGTTTTCTCTTTTCTCTCAACCTTCAAATAAAAATCTCTGTTAACCATGAATTTAATGAAATAATGGCAGAGTTCACAAAGTCATAAAAATATCTATTATGAAACTGGGTTTGAAAAACGCAGCTTCAATACGTGAATTTTGATTGTTGCTGGGACAGTGGACGAACAAAATTTTGCATTTTTTTTTCAAAATAATAAAAAACATTTTTACAGAAAAGTTCTTTTAAATGAAAATGAAGAACATCACATTCTACACTGGTATCACTAAAGATTTTTTTTAAATCAATATTTACTTATTAAAACCTACATTTCATAAAAAACTTGAAATTCATGGTTAACCAAGATTTGAAGGTTTAAAGAAAAGTTTATTTAAAACAAATGAAAGAACAGGAGATTCTAAGTAAAAACACCTGAGGGACCTTTTTGTCTAAAAATTAGACATTTTAGAGTTTTTGTATAGATGAAAAGGATGATGATGAGAACAACAATAAATCACTCTCTGGTGAACACTAGTTTATAAATTAAACGAGGATAAGGTTGAGACCATTAACACCTCTGCCAATTAATGCATATGTAATGATAGAGCTCATTGGCAAGAAGAACCCATACTGCTATATTTCCCAACTACTTGTGTTACAGGGCAATACATGGCATGTCATGTATCTGCTTAAACTACAGTTTTGGGTAGGGTCTCCAAAGGGTGTTGTTTACTTCAGCGAGTCTGAACATACCGAAACATGTTATCTCAAACTCAGCGGCAAATGTTCAATAGTAAAGTGTTGCAGGCATAAATAAAAACAAAATAGGATTTAAAGATGTTTTTGGTAGCCAATGTATTCATTAAATTTGTAATTTTATTGTAAGCTAGCTCATTGAATTACTTGTGAACTCCTTGATTTGTTTGTAAGCTTGTTCATATTTTTTGTAAACTCCTTGATTTGCTGGTAAAGTAAAAAATTGATTGTTTTTTTTTTTTAAAATGCATTGATTTTTTGTAAGCTCATTGATGTGTAACTCAAAGTTAGTATTTAGTCCATTCCAGGGTGCCTATTTTCAGCATCAATTGGTCAATTGACAAAACATCCTTAACTTAAAATATGTTTTTTATTAATGAAAAATAAAAACACCAAACTTATTTTTTGTAAATTGATAGATCAAGATTGCTTTAATATGCTGAGAATCTGTACATTGGTTCATTCTGAATAGTTTACGAAATGATTTGTTCACAAAATGTACCATTGTTGGATTTGCCCCAAGGCTGGCACAAATCCGAACTTTTTCAGTAACTTTTTTGTAAGTTTGCAAGGGAAATTATTTCTTTTTAGTAGCTAAACATAACCATCTACCATGAGTGTTCTCACGTTATAATAATAAAGCAATTTTCTTCTTCACTTTTTTCATATCATGATTATGATTTATTATGTGATTTTTGTAAGTTTATGCCCTTAGCTAGCCAATTTTGTGCTATTATAGGCTTTTTGTATTGTTCAAGAAATAAATCAAAGAGTAAAAGACATTATCCTGATTAATATGTAAAAAATAACATAAAACAGTCAGAATTGCCCCACTCTAGGGTAAAGAATATAACTAGGTCAAAAAATATAAAAAAAATTGAATGTTTACTTGTATATGGAAAAAATATTTCTGTCCATACAAACTTATCATAAATGTAATTTATGTCAATAAAGGAATAATCTGGCACAGATTACATCAGATTATAAGTACATTTATTAACAACAAAAAACTTATTTATCAAAATGATTCTTTCTCTGCACCGCCACATATAACGAAATACAACTTAAGTAAAACATCAAAGGCACAAACATTTTCGTTGATAGAACAGTTTTTCTTAGTTATACCTCCCCATATAATTAAACCGTATTTTAATATTAATGGAAGCCCCATCTGCTATTTAAAGTGCTTTCTAAATCCTGCAAGAAGGAAAATGCCCGTTGCTACTTTACTTTTGTCTCGGGTGAGATTCAGCATATTGGATGACATCTCTCAATAAGGAATCATTTCCATTTGTGTGATTTAGGCAAAAGAAAGATAGTGAATGGTGCATTTGAGGGCACTTCTTGCTTGCTGCAGGAAGTAATACAAATTTTTGGTATTTGACCATTGTACATGGTATTCCATGGCACATGAAAACTTATGGAGTTTTAAATTACATAATTACACAAAATTATAAGAAAACACAGTTATATGTATTAAATAAGATAACCAGATGACCGCGGTGACCAATGTCACGCTTGTAAAAAAAACAAGTTTATCTAAATATGAATAACATTTAATGTACACTTCATAACTGCACTGTTCATTTGAGATATAAATGATAGCTTTAGATCAACAAACAAAAAACTTGAATGTTTTACTTGAATATAGAAAAAATAGCAAACTCCACAACAAAAAATCATAAAAACCCTTCTATCTCAAAATAAATTATAAATTTTTCAAAAAATGTTATTTGGGAATTTTCAATGTACACCTCATAGCTGTTCATTTAAGATATAAATGATAACTGTAGGTCAACAAACTAAAAAATACTTGAATGTTTTACTTGAATATGGAAAAATGGACATCACAAGAAAATTCATAAAAACCCTTATATTTCAATAATTATAAGTTTTCTCAAAAAATATTACTCTTGATTTTTTAATGTACACCTCATAATTATAAATGTGGGTCAACCAAAAAAATAAATGTTTTACCTGAATATTTTGGATACAACTACTTAGCCAATGAGAAGACGAAAGAATAGCAACCCCTTAGTAGAGCTTTGCTGCTGGCTCACTTGACAAAAATTAAGTCTAGTAGTACTGAAACTATTATGTAGGGTGAAACATTTCTTTGCCATATAATCTAAATACAAAAATTCTGCAGGTACATCAGTGGTGCGAGTTTTACCTTTTCCCATGTTTTCTCGATTAGAGAACTCGGCTTAATGATTGCCTCACTTTAATATCCAGTTTAAAGAAGAGGAGTCTTTACTTGTGATCTTTATTAACTAGTTATGCCTAAGCTGCCATGCGGCTTAATTTCGAGCGATTATTTATTTTTCTAATTACAATACAATTGTAAAATTTAAAACACTTAAAAAATATAAATAACAAAAAATTTGATTTTTATAAATTCTACTACATTATATTTATACATACAATTTATTGTTAAATTCTGAAAAATTGAAGCAAAAATATTAAGAAAATAATTCGGAACCTTTTGTTGAATGTGAAATATTTTACAAGTTATTTCTTTTCATTTGAACCTAAAATAACAAACTAATAATATTAAATTAGTTATAATATGGTCTATATCTTAAATAGAAAACACATTGGCCACTTAAGTTTATGGATGTCCTCTTATTTGTATAAATATTATATAAACAAATGGGCCAAGGCCCGGTGTGTAAGATAACTTAAAATTTGTGAAACCTGATGCATTTACTAATTCCAATTATTTAAAAAAAAAATTAAAAACACTTAAGTTTATAAATAGCATAGGTTGTACTTAATATCTTGTTTACAATACATGGTATACCTTCACTTAGTGTCTTAGTCACTAAGGAGCTATATCAATTCTTCTTCTGTTCAAATCAACGTTGACATGTTCACTTAATATAAAAACCTACCATCACAAAAACACTGTGATAAGAAAAAAATTTGAAGATGTTTACACCATCTGGCCATCAAATCAATTACCAGATCTTTAAAAGGTTTCAAATTCCAAGACTGTGTTTTTGTATATTGATTTGATTTGTTGAATTATTTTGATGGCTAAGTAATTAATGAAATTAAATTATTTTGATGACTTAAGTAATTAATGAAATGAAATTAAAGATCAATGATTTTTCAGGTTTAAATTTACTTTAATTAAAGTTTAAGGATGAATTGGGGAATTAAAACTAATTAATAGTGAACTTTGATCTATTTACTAGTGATGGGATGATACCGAGTACGAATAATCTTTATAAACCAGATACCGAATACTATATATTTATATATAAAATATGTTCATACAAACCGAAAAGTATTAAATATTTTATTGTACTATTGTTTAGAGTATGAAAGAAGCAATGACATAAGAGTTAATTCATATTAATCATAAAACATGGAATAATTACTAATTACTAATTTCCTTTAACATTAAGTTTACGTAATAACTAATAAGTAGCTAATAATGCTTATAACTAAAATGAAGCCAAATCTCTTTGTAACCTTTAATTAACTAAACAGTAAACAAACAATTCAAAAAAACGAAACAACCTTATTACTATTAGACAGAATATAATTGTACATAGTGACAGAATACTATAGAATTAGAAAAAAATAATAAAGAAGAAATTATTTTATCATATTTTAAGCCTAAGGCTCTCAAATTATAATGAAGAAACATTAGGATTTCTCCAGTTTCTCCTGAAAGCCCGTTTCTTTTAGGCATATTTACATTTCCTCCAATACTGAACACTCCTTCGCTTTTAACAGATGATGGAGTTAAATGTTTCCTAACCATTGTTGTTAAGAGATTATATTAATTTCTATTAGCCTTCCACGGTTCCACCATTGAAGAAGGTCCTCTTTGTTATTCAATAACCTCACACTATTATATTTGTTTAATTCTTGTTTTAGAGATGTCACCTAATGTGTTTTAGGCGGGTAATAATAGACATGTTAAGAGTAAACTTTAATACGTCTTGCCAATAGCATGGCTGTACTGAGACTGGTCTGTTCTGCGCGAACAAGCCTGCGCAGACTCAAGTATAATACATTACAATTCCTCCAACCGTACATAAAAGAATATT
>JARUHE010297529.1:0-12647 GCA_031471125.1 Archaeomysis grebnitzkii | reverse complement strand
AATTTTGGAAAGACTACCTCTAATGAAACACCTAAAAATAGCTGAAAAACATACCGAAATGTCCTAAAATACAATGTTATACCTTGTGTTTGTAGGCACAAACCCAAATAATGAACAATTTTTTAAAGGTAAAATCCGCTAAATTTGTCAAAAAAGCTTTGAATTTCGGAGAAATGAATATAAAACCCAATTATTTAAATCACGAACATTATAGAAACTCACAAATCCTAACCTAACCTAACCTACTCATCCGTAAATCACAAAATTTAGCGGATTTTATTTTTAAAAAATTGTTCATTATTTTGGTTTGTGCCTACAAACACAAGGTATAGCATTGCATTTTAGGACATTTCAGTATGTTTTTCAGCTATTTTTAGGTGTTTCATGAGAGGTAGTCTTTCCTCAATTTTACCCAAGAAGTTTTGGCATTATTCCAGTTTCACCTCTGGTTTTGTATTCAAAAAAATGGCAACTAAAAATTACCCTACACAATATAAAAAGTACCCTACATCAATTTTTATTTGAATGGTCCATTTTTGGCTGAAAAAGGGAAGTCCAGAACAGTGTGCCGACTTTCTTCGTTAAATCCTGGAATTCCAACAATTTAATTTTTTGAAAAAATGAACCATTTTCAAAAAACCTATGGAACATAACCCAGAGTCAAAAATCATAAAACATAATTAAAATTTAAAAAAAATACACCCCATCAAAATCATAATTTCAATTTTGAATTTGAACCCTGCAACTTATAGCCTTATTATACAGGGTATTAAAAATAAAATAAAAAACAATCCCAAGTTTACCTTAGCATTTATTTAATTGTATCACAAATTTACAAAACACTAATACTACAATTAATGATGAAGTGTACAATTCATTTTTTAAAAATTCAACAAGTCCAATATTCCAAGAAAATTGGATAAAAAGAGTCCATGGCAGGAGAATGAAATAAATTTAAGTATTTAAATATCTTTGGTCAATTAACAAACTATGTAATTTTAACTAACTGTTCAACACATTGCTTAACTTATTAAAGTTTTAAATCTTTAAATATATTCTTTAACAAAATAAAAATTATAAAATACAAACATTAGTTATAAAACTGATTGTTTAGGTTTAGCTTGGGTGGAAGACAATAATATTAAAATAAAATTGGCACAGTATGTTTTGGTTCAGCTTTGGTAAAAAAATATTATTAAATTAAATTGGTACACTGTTGAATAATCTATATATTGATTATTAAATACAAATTTTAATAGTTATGTAGTAATGTAGATAAAAAATCACATATCAAACAATTAAAGTAATGAATCTTACTTTACAATATTAAATGTATGTAGTATTATTTAAGATAAAAATAAAATAAACATATTAAACAATCAAAGTTTTGATAATAAAGTAAATTAAAAATTAGGGTGAGAATTAGAACCACACTGAAAAGATACGATGAGTGGAATGTCTCTAGACCAGGAAAAAAATGATTAAGTGTGATATCAACGTCGATTCCACTACAGGCCTTTCACATCAAAATTAGGGATTGCCTTTTGAGGCACTTTCATAATCCCGGGATCGTTTGTTTTTAAGAGATGAATATTCATCTGATAAAAGACTAAACCTTTTGCCACTCTTCAAAGATTGTTTCATTTCCATTATAACAATTCTCGTCTGATAAATTCACTTTTACTGAGAGCACTTGAAGGAAAATCATCTATATATATTTGTCCCTGACATTATGAGAAGGAAGGGTTGCAAAATTTAATAAAAATCAAAGTACTTGTAGGAGAACTGTCAAATGTCAACGCAAGCGCACCACACGTCCACAACCACAACCCTCAGTAGCAGAGGAGTGACTGAAGCCAGTCAACCATCCCATGCTCATACCATCATAGTCACAGTCAGTTTTGGCTGTGTTGCCAGAGGTGTTATGTATAATGTCCACAAAGATAGCAATACTAGTCACAGAGAGCATTCAGACATACACATATGAAAAACGTTTACAGTAGTTTAGAAAGGCTGGGATTTCCCGGGAAGAATAAGAAAGTCCCTGGATTTTTCCCGGACAAAAACAACCGGGAACCCGGGATCCAAGGAGACAATCCCTACTTGTCTCCCTATAACACAATGCATTCTCGACTCATCTTTTCTTGATACGGGATTAACTTTTTTGTCGTTCGATCAATCAGCAAAGTTAATCAGAGATGAATAAAAGTTGAGTCAATATCACATTTAGATTGGTATCTAAGCTACCAGTTGTGTTTCCAATGGTTTTTTGTTATTCAAAATCTTATGGCAAGTAACATGGGAGGCCTGTAGTAGAATTGGCATTGGTAATATTATGCAATTTTTTGGCATGTCTATGTAGGATGTGATGGGTGAATGAATACCAGCCAGTCAATAACCATAACTAACATTTAGACAGTGTAGGTGTTGCACCTAATAAAAACAATGACAACAACAACATCAAAAATACTTCTCCTATCTAGAACTTCCTTATGCATGTCCCTCAAAAAAAAAACACAAAGCAATGGTAGCTGCAATGTTTTTTCCAAGAAAAAGTTAACTTATATTGAAGACTATTATTGGTTATGGTTGGATGCAGATGCGGGTGCATATTTGTCTAGTCAAAACTACGGATGCGTCGATACACAGGTGCATATCGAGCTGGTTTACGTATCTGTGCCTCATTGACTGTGATAAAAATTGTATCAGTCGTTCAATTTTTTATATTTTAAAGTGTATGTTCGATTTTGATCGTATTTAAGTTCTTATTTCATAAGAAATAAATATATTTCACTTAATTGCAAAATTGTTTTGAAATAAAACACCTATAAATAAATTACTAACCTTGGGATGAATGCATGGTGTTCAATCTCTAACTTCTTATGTTTATGCAATTGTAGTTAAAATTACATGTGTTTGGTAAATATGGTAACTTGATTTTACCTCAAATGTTGTTCCAAATGGCGGCCTATTCAGTTTCAGCTGGTTTGATGAAATGATCAATCCACACATATGCTTATAGGGTGCGCAAGCACACACACAGTGTACCAAATAAATTTTTTTTAGTTCTGAGAGAGTCCAAGAAATTTTGATCAATCCTTTAGCATAGCAGGTGAATAAAATAGACTTACATATTTAATATTAAATAAGTGTGCAATACATTATTAATTGTTTAATATACTTATTAGACAGTACATTTTCATGAAATATTGTATATAAGTAAATATATATCTACTCAACTGAAGAAAAATAAGCTACCTTTAACATAGTTTTCAAATAATTGAATACTTTAACATTCTTTTTTGAAAAATGAATTCCGTGAGTTCTTGAATTGATTGATCTTATTTAGCACATTGGATAGAACCTTATAACTTTGCAAGAATTGAATGCAAAGTTTGCCTTTATCAGTGAAAGTCCTGAAGTGTTACACTAAACCATATGACAACGGCTTATTTGGCATGTTCTTGGTTGCCAAAGCCTAAGAGAAGCTACAGAAACTCACCTAGCCCAATTTTCTCTTACATGCAGAGTGTAAATATATAAGTAAGAGGACCTATAAAGAATTCCCAAAACAAATTGTAAAACTTGTAATAATAAAATACTAAAGAGAGAGAGAATAATGGCGGGTGTACAATTTTCATGAGAGTTATATAAAATGTTATAATTATATTTAATGTTACATTTATTTTAATATTTTTCCTTTGAATCACATGATTTATCTATATTGCAGCATTTTGCAAAGCTATTTTGGTAAAAAAAATTCCTATTGAAAAAGTAAATTTTGTGTAATAGTTCTGAACTTTGACTCCTTTATCAAATAATTTTTAGGTGAACAAAAAAAGGGTTAATTTCCAAGAGGTGTCGCAATCCATGCTTAACCAAAGTTTTGGTCTTACCACTTTGCAATCAATTTCACAACTAATGTAATCCATATAATTTTGAAAGGTAGGCAACAAATATGTACCATGTTCGGCAACAGTTAACCATCATACATAGAATACCCTATGTTTCATTTCAAAATGATAAATTTGGGATTTTTTTTGTAAAAAATGGATATGTAACAAATATATAAATTAGGGACATTATAGAAACTCACAAATCCTAACCTAACCTTACTTACTCGTACATAAAATTCATAAATATATAAATAAGAGGAACTATAATCGAGAAAAGAACCCTACAAATTACGAATAAGAAGCCCTTACAAATTCAAGCTAGACAACATACAAGCATGTTTTCGTGAGAACTATCCCAATCCAAGATGTCGATGTTCAATTCCAGACATGTATCTGAATTTACAATTTATTTTACCTAATATTTTAAAAACTTAATTCTCATGGCTGGCGACCATTACAGATCAAATATTGCATTTATGTTTATTTTAGATAATTTTGAAAGTTTTTCCTCTTGAAAACTTCCGGTAGTCTTATTAACACTTAACCCAGAAAAAGGCCACTTTGTGCTTAATTAAATAAATTAGTCGATGGACAAAAGCAGGGCATTACTATTTTGTTTAAGCTGTTCAAAAAGTCATTAACTTTGTAAAATTTCTGGTGGCAAAAGTCAATTTTTAGTTTAAAAAATGTTTAAAATCATATTATTTAATAACAATAAGTAATAATAATGTTTATAATCTGTTTAGCAATTATTTACAATGGTAAAAAATATTAATTTTTCATAAAAACTACTCCCTGAAGTTTTGAAATTGTGCTCCCTTGAGAACTTGAAAGTGCCATTGTTAAAGAAGTCACAAAATAGTAATGCCCTGGACAATATAATTCAATATAAATAATCAAAAGACTTGAGTTAATCAAAGATCATTATCGAAACGAAACTTCAAGCAAAGCTTAACAATTATTTGGTTTCAGATGAAGTTTTCTTGATGTTGCCAAGTAAAACAAAACTGAAAGAAAAATGAAAATTATTTCAAGAAAAACGAATAGCTATGAATAATATCTTCGGCACCATCTTTCAAAAATATGGAGTCAAAATCTTTAATGGAAAATCCGAGACTTAAAGATGAAGAATCAAGTTTTGAAGAAAGTAACGATGACAGCAAAGACAATGCATCGAGTATCTTCGACACTGATGACGAATCAAAATCAAAAGACATTTCAATTGACTCTGCCATTTGGAGAAAGTTCAATTTGCTTTCTTCTGTCTTAAGAGTGAGTTTTCAATTTTGGTTAAATTTATGAAAGTTTTGTTACTTTTGGTGTTGAACCAAAAGTTTCAAGAAATAATTTTTTTTTCTAAGCTGCTGCCTTTTCAGTAATCACTTCTACCCAATTTAATATAAATTATTATAAAATGACCACTATGTCAAGAATATGTTCTGTATTTCTCAAATAGTTTTCCATAGTTATAAATATTAAATAATGAACTCCATTTCAGGAAACACAAGTAAATCTGCGTGAAATGGATAATTTGGTGCAACAATACAATATAAAGTCTCTGTCGGACATCGATCAAAGTAAATGTGGTTCGAACAATTCTTTAACCTCTCCTCCTTTACAAGCTTTGGTGAGTACTGTGCCATAATTTATCATTAAGCTGTTTTTGAAAACTGCTTTTATAATGGACCTCTGATTGTTTAGAGCAGCAGATAATTTGTGTACTGTAATTAAATTTTGTCATTTTTCAAAATAATCAAAAATAATAAAAACATTTTTACAGAAAAATTTGCTAAATGAAAATAAAGAATATAACTAACATTCTACACTGGTGTTAAGGATTTTTTGTTGTGTGAAATCAGTATTTTTAAAACATATATTTTATAAGAAAGTTTAAATTCATTATTTAAAGGTTTAGAGAAAGTTTTTTTTTTAAACAAATGAAAGAACTTGCGATTTTAACCCTTGAATTAATTTTTGAAACTGAGAAAATTTTTTTTTTACTTTTATTATGTCTATTAAGTGGTAAAGAGTTACTATATGTTGTAAACATTTTACTTTATGTTGTAAACATTTTACAAATTGTTATGTTTTTCATCACAAGTTGAATATTTTTATTGAAACTAACCTCAAGCTGATGCCAGTTTTCCATAATTGAATATGACTATCTTGATTTTTTACTTCAGAGAGATTTTGCTAAACAAAATAAATGTATTTTGACATTTGTAAAAAAAATACTGTTAGTTTATGTATATTGAATAGTGTAAAAACAAAGCAATGCCTTTTAGACAAAATAAAATTAAAAAACAATCCTCAAATGTATAAAAAAAATTGAAGTGAGGATGTTTTGTCAAAAATAAATTTGGAGATCAATTGTTTTTCACACCAAAAATTGGTATCATAATATTCTCACAACCTTTCCGTTTGTTTTAGAAAAATGCAACGGAACCAAAAACAGATGAAGCAAAGTTAACGGAAATTTTAGATTTGTTGCATCATCTTACAAAAACTTTATCTTCATATGAACAACATCCACTTTTGGTAAGTCTTACATTATTGTCACTAAAGTGTTACTTTCTGCCATTGTCCCTATACATAATTATAAATTGTTTTCATTATTATAAATTGTTTTACATTGTTTTACATTATTATAATTTGTTTTAAATTTTTATAATGTTTTTATTGTTATAAATTGTTGAATTATTATAAATTGTTGAAATTTTGAATGATTCCAGACACTTCCAAATCAACAACCAGGACTGCCAACCAGCCAACAAATATCGGACTTGTCCTCATCAATGCTCCAAGATTTCCTCAACCTCCAAATGCAAAACATTTCTCCGATTAGAAATGAAGTCACGCCAGCCAATGATCATACATTGCCAAGCAGAGACCAACAAAATTCTTCCACCTCAGGCAAAAATTTCAATTCTAAAAACTCTTTCTCGCTTCTCAACAACGAAACTGCGACACAGTTCTCAAACTATCCAAGGCAGATGATCGGCTTACATGACGTTAGATCCTTTGAAAGAGCCAATGAAGAAGAAATGTTCACGCAACACAACATCTCGACATCATCCAATCAATTTTCCTTTAATGAGAAAAATGTGAATTTTGCTTCCTGTCAAACAGAACCTTCATTGTTTGAGACACATTCCACAGAGTCTCATTCGTATGGCTTGGGAATCGAAACAAGATCTCTTCGTAGTGAAATCGATAATGTTCTTGAGAGGAAACGGGCTCTTGATTCAAGGTTTCAAAACTTGTTGAACCAACAAGAAAGTATTAAATCTAAGGATGTGTTGTCCAAATATTTTGTAACTGAGTCTTTTGAAAGCACCAACCAAATGGAAGATGTTAAAGATACTTACATTGCCAAAGTTCATTCAGACTCACCAGATTTTCCCAGCCTTGGGATGTCAAGCTCTGAAAATGGGAATCATATTTTGGAGCTGCAAAATGTAGAGACGAACATTCTTGGCCTCGGTGAAAGTGGCTTGAGTGAGGAAATCAGTTCAATCAATGCCACAATACAAGATCTGATCAAAGAGAATCGTCAGTTGCATGGATATCTACAAAATCTGACCTCTCAGTCAGTGGCCAGGGCAGATCACGACAACAATGTCCTGGAAACAAAAATTAAGAGCCTTACTGAAGAAAACGATCTTTTGAAAAGAGACGTTCAGTCGAAGTCTCATCTCGGGGAAACTGTCGACACGAGCAGTGACGATTGTGGCTGCAGTCACTCAAAAATTAATAGTTCTTCACAAAAAAAATCTTCTTTCGATTTCTCTTCAAAATCGTCGTTCAATATTTCTCAGTTTGACGATACAGGTTTCCATGAGGAACCAAAGCTAGAAAGTGATGATGATAAAGAAAGAAAAATTTCTCCCAAATCTGAAGGCTCTAAACAAATTTTTAATTTCAATTTGAAAATTAATGAATTAAATGAACAAAATAAGAAATTAACTTATCAACTTCAAGCCGAAAAAGTTTTAAATAACGAACAAATTTTATCGTATGAAAACACTATACAAAAGTTACTTGATGATAAACTTGCTTTAGAAGACTTACATCTGAATATAAATAATGAATTTGTGAAAAATGAAAATGAAACCATTTTGATTAACACAGAAAAAATATCTTCAGTTGGTGGCATACAATTTTCTTTGCCAGAAAGTGAAGTAAATGATACATTGCCTGTCAATCGAGTATTATTGAATGAAGTTAACTTTCCGTCTTCCTCCTGTTCTGTCGACCCACAATTAGAAATTAATAAATTTCCGCCTCCCCACTGTCCCGCCGACCCACAATCGGAAATTCACGTCGACCATTCAATTTGCAAAACTCTTATTGAAGAGTTGAAAGAAAAATGTAAAAATTTGAAGGATAAATTAATTGACATGGAAAAATGCAGCGAAACGTTGATCACTGATAATGAAATCATTTTGAGGGGAAAATATTTTGATTCAAAAGAAAAAGAGGAAAGCTTACAATCAAAATGTTCATCCACAAATGAAGATGTGTTGCATAATAAAAGGGAAAATAAATTTAAACTTGGCACCAATAGCCAAGAAGTCATCATTGAGGAAGAAAAGTTGAGGAGAAAAGTGGAAGAGTTAACCGAAGAAAATAAATGTTTGTTGGGAAAAGTGGAGGAGATGGAGAGCTCATTTCGAGAGTTGAATGTTCAAATTATTGAGGCAAAAGAAGAGGCAGAGTCAACAAAGTCTGAATTGATGTTATTGAGGAATGAAAAACTAGAATTGAAAAGACAAATACGGTCAATGGAAGAGACGAGAGAGGACAGCTCACTGAGCTGCTCAGATTCAGGAAACAGTTCTCGCGTGACACAAAGATTCAAGGAACGAATTCGTGCATTGCAGAGTGAGGTTGAGCTGGCGTTGAGAGACAACCATGAATGTGTGAAAGAGAGAGACAAAGTAAAGGCAGAGAAGGAAAGTCTAGAAGTCACTTCTAAAATCTCTCTGGATGCCGTAAAGGAACAAAACGACATCATTTTATCTCAGTTGAGATCCATGAAGGAAAGTTTGAATGAAAAACATTCCATCATTGATGAGTTGCAGAAAAAGATTTCTATTCTTAAGAATGAAATTGATGATAAAAGTGTAGAAGAAATAAGATTAAATAAAGAGTTGGATGACTCTAGAGATATCGTACATCAACAAACTATTGCAAAGAATGATCTTGAAGAAAAGCTGAACAGTGCATTGAATCCAGCAGGCCCTTCAAAAATGCAAGAAATAAAATTGAAAAACAAAAGCTCAAGTGATGTTATTATTTTGCAAAGACAATTGGAAGAGGAGAGATTGAAAGCTTGGCTTAGCGAGACATCCGATCAAGAAAGCACAGCACGGATCTCCTTACTACAGAGGTCAATCCGTGATTTGAGCGAACAAAATGAAGTCTTGCAGTTCAAATATAATAAACTAAAACTTGCCTTCAAGGATAAAAAATTTCACAGAGTTGCCTACAAAGATAAAATTGAAAAATGTTCAAATTTGTTTGAAAGATTCAAGGGTACAACAAATGAATTGGAAGAAAATTATAAAGAAATGTTATCCACTCTTGGAGATAACATTGGCATAACGGTGGAAATTTTGTCGTCTCATGTCTTCCTATCGTCGTGCATCGTTCATCCTGGTCCTGACATTTCGGCCGATGCATCTGCATGGTTCGTCACACAATGTTCCCGATTGAGATGGCTCCAAACCTATTTAAGGCGACTTTGTCTCCATAATTGGAAAACGGCTTCATTTCCAACCTATTCAATGGATGCCATCCACCAAAGCTTGCCACTTTCTAACCAATCGGAAGAGGTCAAATCCAAAGAAGAGGCAATCAAAAGCTACCCATGTTCACCAAGTAAAAGTGCCAAAAAAGAGAATCAAGCTTTAAATAAAATAGTCAGTTCATACAAAGATAATATTGGTTTGTCCCAGTCATGTGATAGTTCTTTGCCGATATTTGAAACAAAACTGGGTGATCTGAAAAGTGTAAATGCTGAAATGAGTTTTTGTGGCGAGAATAATTGTTCGGATAATGAACGAACGATTGCTCTTCACCAATCACAACTGTCTGGCTTGAAAGCAAATCAGTACAGAGATTTATGTCGATTCCTGCAAGAGGACAAAAACTTGTATGTGGTCCCATCACCAAGTGTCCCATCGTCAACCTTAACTTCACCCGGCAAACATTTGCTAAGTCAAAGAAATTATGAATTCTCAGATTCAAGTTCATCCTCAATGAAAGAAAGATCAACAAAATATCTTTATAAAACATCTAGTCATAAAAATGCAAAACCAAAGAAGTATACACATAGAACGAGTTCGAGCCTAGTCAAGAAAGATGGATCCAGTATTTCGTCTGAAGATATTAAAAAGATGTCGAAAACCAAGATAAAGAAAGAAATGTTCCAGACAAGTGAGAAAGAACAAAATAGTTGTGATGATTCTTCTTCCTATACATCAAATGATTTAATCATGAATTTTGTTAACCAAGAAGATGATGACACAATTTGAATTATTTTTAACAGCTGATAATTAGTTCATAAAATTATTGTATGTGTTTGTTGTAGTTTGTTGAATTTTTTAATTTACAGTATTTTGTTTGTAGCAAATAGATTAAATTTTATAACCAAATGTTATTTTATGTTGAATGATACATAAATTAGTTTGATGCAGTTCCTCAATTGAAATTAAATTCGTATGCTTTTAAAATATAGATTACAGATATTTATATCAAATATATATTTATTTTTTATTTCATTGATAGTGTTATCAGAGCTTATAAATGTTTGAGCTTTGCTATATGTTTTACTCTTGAATTGTTGTGAACGTAATCAGACCTTTGTTCTAAGTAAAATGATCCATTCTGTCCAATAATATTAAAAAGAAATGAATTTAGTGATAAACTATCTTACTAAAAATGGCAAGATTAAAAATACATAAATAAACCAAAGTGTTCATCTAAAATTAGTGAAATATTTCAAGGAAATTGTCATAAAAGTCGGCATAAATAAATCTTTTTTTGTACCCTGATGATAAAAAATGAATAAATTGATGATTAGAAAAATTCACTTTAAAGTAAATTAAGAAAGCCTGCATTTGTATCACTATATCACTGTACATAATACATTTTTAGAAGTACTGAAGGTCAACGGCCTTGGCCACGTTGAAACACCGCTTCCCGTATGATCAGCGAAGTTAAGCAACGTTGGGTCTGGTTAGTACTTGGATTGGTGACTGTCTGGGAACACCAGATGCTGTTGGCAACCGGCGGTGAATGTGCATTGCACCCGTAGCATGGTCCATTGGGACCAAATAATAATAAAAAAAAAATGCTAATTTTATCCCCTGATAGATAAAAGAATGATTGACTAATCTAATTGAGAGTTGAATGGTTCTATATAATTGATTGGACCTTGTGAACAAGACTAATTCCAGATTGGTACTTAAGTGACTTCCATGGTTGGCTTGTATCAGTATATTATTGGGTTAATACCAACCAGCCCTCTTTTGAATAGGGTCTATGCTAATTGCAATGCCATTGTTTGCAAAATATTGACCCATTTGAAACTATTTATTTTATCATAATCTATAATTCTCATGATTTAGAATGTTGATGTAGAATTCTGATGCTCTAGAATTCTCATGATGTTAAATTCTGATGCTCTAGATTTTTCATGATGTTAAATTCTGATGCTCTAGATTTTTCATGATGTAGAATTATCTTGATTAGAATTTTTATGATGTACAGTTATTACGATGTAGAATTTCCATGATGTAGTATTTTCAATAAATTGAAAATACTTGGTAATCTGAGTCGGCAGTATCAGAGTAAAGAAATGTAATTAAACATACCATATATGTATCTCATTGTGACGTCACACATGCGTTAAGGTTATAGCCAATATACTACGTTAAATAAATGCATTGCTTATGTACTATCAAGTTTACTCTCTTCAGAGTTAAAAGTTTGAATAGCATTGGCGATGTTCCACTGTGGCTTAGTACTAGTTTACGTTGACTGTAATGTCAATATTTAGATCATCTCGGTTTTATAAATCTTTAGAAATTGTGTGCTCAAGATATTGTGACTCAGATTTTTGTTTCAAATTCAAATAAAACTATTTAAATAATTTATGTATACAAATGCTGAACATAGTTTTATATTTTCAATAACAAACTTGATAAAAATTATTATAGAAATATTACTAATGATAATAAAAACAAATTAATAAAACTTTTATATATAAAGTAAGTTCAAAAATAAAATATACGAAACCATTTAAAATAGAATTAAATTTCTAAAATAAACTGGAACCACCGACAAACCAAAATTTGAGTAAATTCAATTAACAGAACCTATTAAATAAGATGATACAAAAATAATTAATTTCAACACGACTTTAAATTAAATAATTTCTGCAAGAAACAAACGTCGTAAAAATAGGAATAATTTTCGGGGCGAAGGTTGTGCAAGTTTTTATGATGAGAGGTGTTCCCAAAAATTTTTTGACATGTTCTAAGTACCTTGTTAGATCGTCTTTACCTTGCCGACACCATCACCTCTTGTTGCTCTCGTTTTAATTGGGTATTTAGTTATGGAATTTAATTTACTTTCCATCACTTGAGTCTTCAAGATCATTCAGTCAACACCATCACCTCTTGTTGCTCTCGTTTTAATTGGGTATTTAGTTATGGAATTTAATTTACTTTCCATCACTTGAGT
>JARUHE010297419.1:0-12648 GCA_031471125.1 Archaeomysis grebnitzkii | reverse complement strand
TGTTTATTTGGCCATACAGTTACAATAAAATATTTACATTACAATCAAAAACTTAGAATTAATAAATTAGGCCCAGCCCTATTTAAATTATTGTCAGATGGAACCATGATTTTAGTTGAAAGTTATTACAAAATATGTATAAGTTTTGTCTTTTATTTTGGGTAAAACTTTCAGATTATTTGTTGCCGGCAACGAGATTCGTTATACTGTCTCCACGATTCTGGATCGGTGTCGGCTTATTTTAGAAGACGTCTTCTTCCCGTTCCAACATCGCCGGACACCACAAAAGAATCAAATTGGAGCAGTGGTGAGGAATTATTTTATTAATGTTTAAAATTCTGAAATGCTCAAGTTTTTTAATATTGTTTCTGGTGAGAAGTGAAGAAATATAAAGTTTTAAAAGTTCTTCATTGACAGTTCTTGTCTGTTCATAATGTTCAGCAAGGTTAGGTCTGCTTAGTAAGAACCTAGACAAATCATTGTTTTGGAACACCAGATGCCTTTTACAGTTGGATTGACAATAGCACAAGGGAGGTAACTCTCACTGAAATCCCACATTTTACCTCACTTGTGCTAGTTTGTATCCATTTCAGACAGTGAATGTGCTGTGCAACTAAAACTGATCCATCCCGACAGACAAAATGAAAAGCTTATAATCTGGAATTTACAATAATATTTGTCAAAGTAATTGGTAATAATATTTATAGATGATTTAAATGTCTTCAAATAATTAAAGAAATTAACAAAAGAAAAATAAAACCATTTGCTCTGTGGTGTGAATTTAAGTGTTGGTGTGAGTCATAAAATTTTAAATTGGCGTGTCTAATGTCAATTATTTTACACATTGTTTGTTTACAAATTTTCAACATTAAGTTCTTTAATTCTCTACACCAATAAATTTAAATTTAACAGTAAATAATTGTTTGAATTTATGCATTTATATATTCAGTTCTGTGGTAAAAATTTAAACATTATTTTTAGAAACAACTAATATATATAAAAATGTTAAAAAATAGAAAACTCAACTATTTAATTATTTTCAGATAATAACAATGAATGTTATTTTGAAGTCATGTACGATCGGAAATGTCATTCCGAACCTCTAAGGCTCAGCAAAAATAACAAACCAGTTGGTTTAGTTTTTAATCCAGTTACAGAAAAGCATCTTTGTAAGTAAATATTTACTCATAGTAATTAAATATTTCTAAAACTATATTTTACTTTTTTTTTTTTAAAAGTTAACATTTTCTATTTTGAGATATTAAGTATTTTTTGTAGTTAATTTGTTGAAGAAAAATACTATAAAGTTCTAAAAATAATTATGAATTCCAAAAGGGAAAGGAGGAATAACTTTTCTTGTGTTTCAATTTAAGGACCAAAAACATCAAACTAGTTTTGAAAGCAAGACTTTAAATGGTTATTTGATCATTGAAATGGAAGCAATTAATTATTGTTTTGTGAAACATGTATAGACTAACATATCAATGTGTAGAAATATGAATGCATCTCCCGATCTAGCTACTCTGGAACTTGATTATACTCTTGTTATTTGTTGTTCTATCTCCATTGTAGATCATTTATTTGAATGGACATAATAACCACAAATCTTTTTCATTTTATTTAAGTCATAATTATTAATTCAATTTTCACAGCAATGGTCTTGGGCGATGGAAGAGTAATTTTTAAGGAAATAAGTTTGCTGCCTTGTCCAAAAGAGTCTTCTAAGGATATCCATTCGCAAGCATCTGCCATGACGCCGTTGTTCACACCAAATGCTCCCATGGCCCAATCTTCTCAATCCCTAACTTCATCGGCCTTGCATATCTTGGACGACCATTTTGACGGAAGTAATTTGTTACCTGATAAAGTGGTGAAAAATCCCAAAATTTCCTTGGCTGACCTCGTGAAGCCTGCTTGGGCTCTTCCGGAAAATGTGAAGGACTTGAACCATCGAGTGAGCTTACGCATTCTTATGACCGGTTTGATGCCCAGTGTTGCCCCTCCTCCTGTTGTGCTAAGGATGTGTCCTCCTCTGACCACCAAAAATATTAATGTCTATGTGCCTCACATTGCAGTGGGAACAAATTCGGGTATTGTGCAGATATTTAATTTGGCAACTGGAATGTTGGAAAGAGAGTTTTCTCTCCATACTTATCCTGTTAGAGGAGTCGAATGGACCTCTCTGAATACAATTATATCTTATGGTCATCAACCTTTGACTAACAGTCAAGGTCTTGTACGCAATGAGTTGATCCACACGGACATTCAGACCGGTCATACCATAGCTCTTCGCTCCAATAAGACACACGAGTCTCCCATCGATATGATTAGGGTCTCTTATTTGAAACAATATTTCATCATAGTTTTTAAAGAAGATCCTTTTGAATTATGGGATGCGTCAAGGTTAGTTTTGCTTCGAACCATGCCACAAAGAATTCCAAAAGTAAATGCCTTGGAATGGTCACCCACAAGTCACGTGCGTGCTCGGCGAGAAAGCTCCAGCGTGGAAACCCCGGATACACCCATGGATGGCACTCAAGACATAGGGAAGTCACTGAGTAACATGATGTCTTCAATGTCAGGGTCAATGTCTGCATCCATGTGTGTGTCGACCATGTCCCTTGCAGATGTTGGCAAAGAAAAACACTCGGTTTCGAAAGAAACTTTTGTCTTCACTGACACAGAAGGTCAACTCTATCACTTCTCTGTGGAAGGAAATGTCATCAAAGATGGCACAAAGGTACCTCCTGACTCACAAATGAGCACAATAACATGCATCGCATGGAAAAGCCATGAAATTGTGCTAAGTGATGCTGATGGCAATTTAATTGTGTGGGATTTGAAAACTCGAGTTTCTAAACACATAACAACCCACAGAGGCTCTATAAAGAAAATCCGATTTGCCCCAGGAAGAGATAACATGAAATTGTTGGTGTTATTTGCCGATGGCGTCGATATATGGGATGTTAGAGGAGTGACGCTTACAAGTCAGTTAAAGTGTCCAAAGGATTGTGTTAAAATTGTAGATGCAGATTGGGGTGCATCCGATCGTCCAGTTGTTGCCACAATAGATGGATGCATTCGAGTGATGGACATGCTGTTGAAAACTTCCGAATCACATATTACACATTATTGTACAAAAGATCCTGTTGTGTCTCCATACATGTTAAGTAGTGAGGCTTCATTGAATCTTCGTACATTAATGACTCATCAGCCTTGGAAGAATGAATATTCCCTTAACTTCACTGTCGATGATGGTTTCAATAAAGACCAGTTAGAGAGCATCAACATTTGGATATCAAGAATTCCATCAGAAATTAAAGATTATTTAGAAAACTGTGCATTGACAGCTCATAGAGCCCTAGTTACTGCTAAGTTATTTGGAGATCAAGGAGAGATTGATTTTTGGACGGTAACAACACATTATCTCACCCAATCACTTCCTCGGCCTAGCACTCCAAGAACTGACTGCAGTAATAGTAGTGATGGAAGTGCAGAACTTATTAATCTTGGGGATTCAATCTCGGAAAGAAGTGCTACAAGTAGCGAAGATATGTTAATTGTATCTCCTGCAAATATAAAAAGTTCTTCTCCTTCTATATCTCTTCCCAATTCGGTTTGTTATCCCTTAGAAACCTGTTATAATTATCTGTGTGATTCAGCAACTTACAAACATCATGAATTAGAGCGGTTGTCAATTCATGAAACAAAAGGTCTGGAAGGAGCACAAAGAGATGATTTAGGAAGAAGACTGGCTGTGATTGGGGAAAGAGACAGAGTCGTGAGACTTCTACTGGATGCTGATTCCTCCAATGACCAGTTTTATACCGATTGTCTACGTGCTTGTCTTTTAGCAGCAACACAACATTCCACCCAAGCACAATCAACGATCAAGTTAGTGGCTACAAACCTGATAGCAGCTGGAAATATTTGGGAGGGTGTCGAACTGCTTTGTGTAATAGGCAAGGCAGTAGATGCTTGCAGATATTTACAGTCTTATAGTTATTGGGATAATTCTGTGTGGCTAGCTAAGTGTGTGCTTCCGGTTGTTGAAGCAACAGATTTATTGAAGAGGTGGGCTCATCACCTAACGAATACTGGCAATAAAGACAACGGTCTTCTGGTGTTGATATCTGTTCGAGAGTTCTGGTCAGCCATTGAACAATTAGTGCAACAACATTACCACCAAAGAGCTGCTCTGTTGTTAGCAGCGGCTCAACAGCTCCATGTCCTTCCACATTCTCAGGTCTGTCCATCGTCGCAGAAATCCGGCAATTCGAACGAGACGGTGGGAAATATTCCGTCGTCTTCTGATGGAACTTCGCCCACGTCGTCCTCCTCGTCTTTTACGTTGACGGAAAACATCCACAAAAAATATATTTTACATTTGTTTAGTTTGAACAACCGGGCTGCTGCTTTACATTTTGCTCAGTTATTGGGAGAAAAAGGTCATCAGTTATTCCAAGAACTTGAAGTTCTTCAATAGTATGTCTTTCTTTTTATCTACTTTTGCAATATTTATCTAAAAGTAATTTTTTTCAAAAATAATATTCTATTTCATTGATTTATGAAAAAAGAGCACGATTGTGATTTTTTTCAATAAAACTTTGATTAGATAATGCAAACAATGCAAGTGAACAATCATTTGTTTCTCTTTGTTATTAATATTTACTGAAAGCATACATGAACCATGTATTTTGACACAAAATTAAGAATTCTTTAATATTTAAAATAAATTACATTAAATATAAAACACGCGTCCCATTCTTAAATATTTACAAAAATTATGGCTAAATATAAAACTTAAGTTTGTATTACCCACAATGTCTGCGAGCATAAGTATCAATTATTAAAATATATCTTTTTACAAAAAGGTTTTCCTTGTTAATTACATTAGCTGCTTAAAATATTTTTTTCAAGATGGTCCTGTTTTTTTTAATCCAGTTTATTTGAAATAAATTTAAAAACTTTGTTGGCCATTAGTTAAAGTTTAACAAAACATTTCGAAGTTTAAACACTGTAAGAAGCACATAAATGTAAACAATTAAAAGATGTTGGCTAGAAGGTGATATTTCAGAATATATGGATCGACAATAGCACAAGTGAGGTAACCAACATTCAAATAACATAGAGCTTAATAACAATAGCACAAGTGAGGTAAGCTATTGTTGATCCATGTTATATATCTAGAAATGTTTTAATTGTTGCAACCATGGATGATTTGTTCCAAATATTCTAGTTTTCATATGGTCATATATCAGATATTTTTGTAATAGATTAAATAATGTATGAACAAAGCCAATTCTCTTAACTGTGGATATTAGTTTACAGTTTTGTGGGAATGAATAATGAAGCGTATCCAGTTATCTATGAAAGCATACTTGAACCTTTAGTTTTTGTTGGTGGGGATAAAGCTACATTGTTCATTTAATTTAAAGAGAATACAATAAAGTTAAACAATTTCTTCACATTTATGCTCACAAAATTGTAGATCAAATGTATGTTTTCAATAATTATTTAAAGTGAGATTCACCAGATAAATATATTTCTTCAGCACAACTTAAGATGAATTCAATATATTTGTTTTATATTTCCTTACGAAATAATAAGTTTTCAGAATCGTCTTGCCTACAAATTTATGCAAGAGTTTTGTTTTTTGAATTTTTCATTCATGCCATATATTTATATATATAATGAAGCTGTATATATTATTATAAAGGTAATTTATTTTTTAATTGAATTAGAAAGCCTAAATATATATATCCCATTAAATAATTACAATTATATTTTTGCTAGTTGATTTATCTATTATATTTATAATATAGCTTACTAATGATCTTGTTCAATATAACTCAATAAGATTTTTAAAAATTGTTTTGAAGATTTATTTTATAATACTTTTCAAAGATAGTTCTAAAATAATAAGTGTAGTATAAGGAAAAATTTTCTTAAATATACCAAACATAAATACAGTGTTGAGTTTTTTTTATAAGTACAGAGTACTTTCAAAGAAATATTTTGCCAACTTATGGAAGTATTTCTATTCTGCTTTCTTCTTCGATTTCTTACATGAAGTTGAAATAAGATGGCTTCCATGTTTATTTATGATCTTAGGAAAAAACATTTTATATGAATAAGAAAATTAATAATAGAAAATTGCCCTTTGGTTAGTCTTATATATAATAAATATGTTGAACATTCCAGTCATTTTAAGGTTAAGTATTAATAATTGCTTTGTATTATAAAGTCACCAAATGTATCAAAGTTATTTGTTATTTTTGAAATGTTTTAGTAATTCTCTTAGAAAAATAAGTTAATATAGTTTTTATTTTGAATGGAACATAATTTCCCAAAGAAATGTAACAGTTTTTAATATTAATTTTTGTTTGAATTTTATGTATATTTTTTTGCTAAATGCAAGTCTAATAAATATATATTGATTGAGAGTTTTTAAATATAAGTGAATCATTCTGGATAGTATATTGAGGTCTTGTACTATATATGCATTTCATTAAACAAGGTTTTGATATTATTTTAAAGCATTTATTCTTATTATGTTTGTTTTCCAATAAATTAGACTTTTTTTGTCAAAGGCCTTGGCCACGTTGAAACAACGCTTCCCGTATGATCAGCGAAGTTAAGCAACGTTGGGTCTGGTTAGTACTTGGATGGGTGACCGTCTGGGAAAGCCAGATGCTGTTGGCGACAGCGTTCTTTACCATTGTAGCTAATGTGCTGTATAATATTCTATAATGAAAAAAAAAAAATAAATAAATTAGACTTTGGTTCTGGGCTTAGAACTTTGGTGTTGTAATAATTTGCCATTTTATAACAAAACAAACATCCAAATAGTTTCCTACATTACATTAAAATGGTTAGGGCTTAAGGATTAATTGATTTTGAATAACCCAACATATACAGGAAGAAATAAACTAGCATATGATACATGAGAGAGGAGAATATAGTTGTAATTTTAAAAAAAATAATTAAATGAAATTTAAACACTAAATTTGAAAACATGATTTTTTTTAAATTGTGGTTATATATTGTTTAAATGACATTATATAATTAGACTTACTATATAATTGAATCTTTTTCATCGTGTGGAGGAATGTTTAAGTTTGCAATGAGATTATTTTTAAGCTTCTGCCTTAATATTGATGAGAGGAAACTCCCAATGTATGCGTTACTATATGCCTGAAGTAGTTTCTCAGCAATTCATTTCAATATCCTAAGCAATAATATTTCTCATGTTATTTAAAAAATGTATATTTTAAATTTGTTTCGTAGCACTATATATTCTGTGATTTACATTATTATTACACAGTTAATACAACGCTGTGAATTGGTGTCTATTTAGTATTGTGCTCTGTTTTAAATGATTAGTTAGAGTTATTGATTTTTTAGTTTAATTTAAAGCATTAAAGTTGACTTCCAGATAGAAGAGATTTTTTATAAGGCTAATATAGTTCCATTGCCATATATATTTGAAAGCCAAGATAACCAATATACGTTTTTGTTGATTAGCATTAAATAATTTTAATTATTTCATGAACTTTCTTTAAATTTAAATATTATTTGTATGTTTTTCTATACTCTAGTAGAGTAAAAATAGTATTTCTATTTTTATATCCTCTTCATCTTCTTCCTCTCCCAACTACGTGTGCTGAGTAAACACAGGATGCAGCGCTGGGCATAGACCCGTTTGCTTAAATATACTCCTCAGCTTTTCCCATTTAGAGGCTCCCACATAGTTTACTATTGAGGCGTGGGTTACATTTACACCAGAGCCCCTTGTTGCTGCAGCCCTCCGCAGTTATCTAAATTTTAGACCAGTAGTAGTTTGGATCTAAGTGTAATGGCAACGAAAAGTTATTATTGTCATACATTCCGATTCGTTATACTCTTTCAGTACTTATTTAGATTCTAGAATTTTCGAGCACATTTCATGTTTGAAGAAATTATTTCTCTTGTATAAGTTTATCTAATGGCTTACATATTATATTCATTCAATTTTATATATTATAATCCCAAAAATATGTTTAACTTTTTAATACAAATGATTTTTTAAAGTTTCTTATTGTTTTGCTGTTGGTGAGTTCTATTTTTATTATTGCATATACCTTCAAAGATGTATATATCACTATAATTAAATAATTTATATAAGTATATGTTGTTTATTTTACCCAATATAGTTTAAATAATGCTTATTAAAGTTGAACAAACAAGCTTTGTCAAAATTTTGATTTACTATGTTAGTTTTTTATAAATTAAATGTCATTGGAAAATGAGTTATTAAAACTCCATTTCAACAAGTGTTTTACACTTGCGAGTGTGCCCAAAAAATTATCTAAATGCATTAATGTTACTTTCCTCTATCTGTGCCAGGCCTGTCTAGTACGAACTTGTTAGTAGTGTTGAGCTGAATTGTGCGACCCTTTTTATTTCTGAAAAATTAGGGTATTGCTGTAAGATTCTCCATAGGAATTATTGAAGAAAAGTACCCAAAAGATAGCTAAGGCTTTTATGCTTATTTCTTTCTTCATGTAAAACTGTTATGATTGATAATTGTGTGAAGTAGCTTAATATGAGCAGCCAATGTTTTTAATTAAGATCTATAGTGATAGTTAAATAATACAAATTGGAAGCGGTAGTTGTTCAAGCCATGGATATATCCTAGGAAAGTATTGCATAACTTTATTAAAATGAACTATTTTTTTTGGGTTTAAATTCATTGGGCATTTGTTCTGATAGAAATTTGCGCGTTTTGTTAAACCAAATGTTTTAAAGTAAAAGTCAACATACTTAAGAATGTGTTTTTGTTAAAATTTTGTAGGTATTTGTTTTGAGAAAAAGTGACGAATTTTATAAATTGTTTATAAATAATTGGTACATTTAATAAAACATATCTGGAATTTCATAACTACAGAGAAAATATCTCTAAAAATTTAGAAAACTACATACATAATATTGAAAATTGGCTCTAAAGTCCAAACAAACAAGTTATCCCCAATAACACTTTTAACACCATACCAGCACAATGAAACTGCTATGAACAACCAAAACTTTCTTCCGGACAAAACACTACAAATCTCGGCCTGAAGCTCACTACATGCATAGTGACAGATCGCACAAACTAAAAACAAACACTAACCTAAATCCAATGAAAATCTTTGCAAGCACAATATTTGAATATAATAAAGAACCTACACACTCACGTAAAAACTTGAAACAACTAAAGAACTATTGTTGTTGTCGACCCGACCTCGACACAGAGGATGGGGCCCTCACGTCGTAGGATCTAATCCCCATCCCAGCTAGAAGCCCCTCCGGGCCTGTCCAGAGTGCCTCCTGGGCCAGGTCCGTCCGCACGTGAAAATGTGTGTGGTGCTGGCACAACGGGCAGTATGAGTGCCGTGAGCTATTGTGGGTAGGTATTCTTGTAGTCTGGAGGATTTTTTTGTTCTTAGCTGTGTAAATGTTGTGTGGGAGAGTTTGTTTTGCATTGTTAATGACAGGTGCTTGTATGTTTAGGACTTTGTGTGCTGTTGGTGTAGTTTGTGACTGTTTGCGGGTTTATTGTTTGGAAAGTGGTGTGTTCTGGGATAGTGTCCATGTTGGTGGTGTAGCTGTTGTTATTGTCAAAGATGGTTTATTCATGTGTCTGGGGTTGGTAGGTTGTTGTGGGTGTTGGTTGGTTTGTCTTGACTGTGAGGGGTTTAGTTTTAAGTGTGTTTGTATGGGGAGTATTTTTGTCTCGTCGTGTAGGTGTTGTGCATTGGTGTCTAATGTGCAGCATGTGGCTGTTTTTGGACTGTTTGGTGTTTGTGATGAATGTAATGGGTGACCAGACAGTGTTTGCGTTCTCATGATGTGGCGTGTGAGGGTTTTGTATGTTGTGATTATAGTTTCTTTTGTTTTCCCCCAGTGTGTGGTGGTGAGGGTTTTCATAGAACTCCATTATCACTGGAAACGGAACAAAAACCACTAAATCACATCTACAGATAGAGAAAATATATTCCCAATGTAAGCTCTGTTCGATATAGAGAGGCTCAACTTCTTGCCATAAATACACAGCCATATCACTTTATAAGCAATTATTGAAGAATCTTTCGGTGTATTATTAGGTTTTGGTTGGTTAGATAAGTTATATTTCGCGATGAATTAAAAGAAAAATTGACATTTTCAGGTAATTGAAAGTGGAACATTGTTGAAATAAATCAATAATTTATCTTAAGATAATCTTATAATGTTCAAAGAGCATAAGTACATACAGATTTGAGTTATTATGTGAGACCTAAACGCCTGTTTTCAGATTGATTAAAATAACTATGTTAAATTATGTATGCAAGGCATAATTCAGCCAGTTAAATCCAGCGATGCCATATGTAAAGGCAAATCTTTATTTACCAAGGCGTGTGGTGCTGCGTACAGGATCAAGTTCTGTTTGTGAAAATTTTGCATGCGTGCAGAATTTGGACAGGCATCTAAACAAAATAAAGTATTCGTATAAGAAACTTTATGACTATTGTTTGTATAATTGAATATACTTTGAAACACTTAATCTTGCAAGGTATTATGAAAGATGAGCGCATGTTGTAATTTGTAAACAAAAATATATAATAATAACTTTTTGTTCTTAATTAACATAATTAATTAATATGTGATTCAAGTGAATGAAGATGTAGATACATATGCGTATGCTTATATAATGTTATTATACTGTTTATTAAGGTGTCCGGCGAAGAAAATTTGTGGTTTTTGTCGTGTGGTTAACTCATCTAATTTTAAATAGCAAACAAATAATAATTATTCTTTTTACTATTCGTATCAGGGTAATGTTCGATTTATCGGATTTTAAAGCATACTTTAAAAAAATCATTATACAATAACCGTTTGACTTAAATATATACATTAATTAATTACCAAAATGTATGCAAAACGTTGAATACTTCAATTTAAGAATAGTTCCCCAACATTTCTAAATATTTTACTATATAAAAACTGCTGATAAAATTGTACGTTATTCTTGCCCTGAATCTAGTGAATCAGATCGATATCTTTAATTAATTTTGTAACATCTACCGGGGTTTTGGTACTTTCTTCTTCAGTCGTGACGGTTATTAGCTAAAATTCTTCATAAAATATATTATAATCTTTATTTAGTTTTTGATATGAAATGAAGAGAAATTAAATTTACAGTTGTAAAAATGCCGATCCGGTTCTCTATAGTCAGTATTAGAAAATCATACAACTTTGTCAATGAATTGTATGTATTAAAACATTTAGAAATGTTATAAAAGTATTATTAAATTGAATAAGGTTAGACGTTTTGCATACATGTTGATAAATTTGATAAATATAATCGTATATACCTACGTCATATTATTTTATAATTTTTTTTTCAATAAGTATATTTTAAAATCCCTTTAACCAGAACGTTACCCTAATCATAAGTACGTACCATTTAGACATTAATTTGTGTTTTATTTGATATGTTATTTTATTAATTACTATTAACGTTTTCGAAGTCCTATTGTACCGTATGAAGGTATTATCTAGGTTTTATTTTAAGTGGGCTTCACTGGATGAGGATTTTGAAGATATGAGGACTAGTCATGTTAATTTCCTAACAACACGTCAAGAACTAAAAAGGATTGTTTCACATCTGTGAGAGTGACCAAACAAATCACTGCAAAGATTTCACGTTGACTATGCTGGACCAATCGACAGTTCGTTTGATCATCATGGAAGCACATTCGAAATAATCAGAAAGGCTTAAAAACTAATTAGACATCAGCTACGACAACTGTAAATACATTTCATAATTGTTTAGCAACGTTTTGCTTTTGCTTATCAGTGTCATCAATCTCAGAAAATTACCATGTTTTGTCCGTTTAACTAAATGAAGCACATGTCAACGGCAGTTTAGAAGCCATCACCAACGGATTAGCGGAAATTGAGTAATTTGAAAGCAAATTTAAGACAAATGTGAATAAAAAAAGAATAAGTTTCTATTTAATAGTAGAGTTACACCCACTGATCACTATATTAATTGACTTATAGCGGGCACTAAATTCAAAAGGTTTGTAAATACCACCAGAGGCGCTCTCAATGTGTTTATATCAAGTTGTATTGTATATTCGAAAAACAAAAGTAAAAATCGAACGTTGGGTACAAGAAGAAAATTTTGATACTGCCCATCCATTAATTTTATAGATCAGTGGTTACACCGCACACCGTAAACGACAACGAAAGTAGCACCAACAAAACTTATCTTTGCACGGAATTTATGAACTATTTTCGGCCTATTATGACCTTTGAAATTAGAGTTAAGGATCAACATCAACCAACAGAGGCAGACCTCTTGTAAGATCACACAAGAACCAATCTACCTGCGGATTTATAATGAAAGGAAGAAGTGAAAACCAGCCACTGCAATGCATTGAACATACACAGTCAAGTAGAAATGCAACTGATTCTAACAGACCTACCTAATACTATCAAATAACATGTATCTAACTTAGCTTGAAGGTAAAGAACCTTCTTATCATGTTTGAATGCTATGATAGATGGTAGCCGAGTGGATACGAACGCTGCCTGGAGATTAATGCTGCATAAGCAAATCTCATTGGCGCCGGTTCGAGT
>JARUHE010297309.1:0-12648 GCA_031471125.1 Archaeomysis grebnitzkii | reverse complement strand
AGCTCTATTGAAGATCCTGAATTTGCAAGTTGTTTTCTTATACAGAAGCTCTATTGAAGATCCTGAATTTGCAAGTTGTTTTCTTATACAGAAGCTCTATTGAAGATCCTGAATTTGCAAGTTGTTTTCTTATACAGAAGCTCTATTGAAGATCCTGAATTTGCAAGTTGTTTTCTTATACAGAAGCTCTATTGAAGATCCTGAATTTGCAAGTTGTTTTCTTATACAGAAGCTCTATTGAAGATCCTGAATTTGCAAGTTATATTCTTTAACAGAAGCCCCATTGAAGATCTTAAATTTGCAAATTATTTTCTTCTACAGGACTCTCATTGAAGATCTTGTATATGCAGGTTCTTTTCTTATACACGACCCCATTGAAAATCTTGAAACGTCATGATGGATGTGAGAGTCAGGTTAGGTTTGTGGTGTTGAGGTTCATTTATTGACTTTTCAGTTTTGTTTTTAGTCTAATTATTGTTCTACAGTGACGTCATATTACAAGGACATGACTTGAATTATAACACATCTTTGATTACTTTATCACGATCGATTGGTCAAAGCTGGGCCCATTCTCCTCCTCCTATCTTAGTGTGATTGGTCAATGGGGGATAAGGCCCACTTACCTTGTTAGTCTCGCTTTTTCAAACATATATGGGTAAACAACATTTTATCAATAACCCTGTTTGTTTTGTGCATAAAAGAAACTAAAAATTAAAATAAAAAAAAACCATTCATATATGAATAATTTTATTTCCACAAAATTTTAATTTTAATTTTTACATTTTAATTTTTCCGCAATTTCCATCCAAATTATTTGGCGGGAAATTTGTCGATGGTGCAAGAGTGGGCGGAGAATTCGAAGACGTTGACGAATCCGCACTTCGCCACGTGGTTGTTGGATGAGAAGGGGGCGGAGCCTCCCGATGAACCACTGCATGACGTCTGCAAGAAATAAAAAATAAATTTTGCAAAAAAACTGTTTGTCTTTATCTAGATTTGTTTTTTGAAATAATTTTCAAAAGTGTCAAACATATTTTCAAGAAATCGGATATTAGAACCTTTTGCTTAATGGGGAGTTGCTTACCTTAATGTGACCATGAATGTCATATTCTTATTATTATTAATTATTTACATTATGATTTTTGTTACTATAATTATTATTATCATTATTATGAATATTATCAAATAGTTTATGTAATTAAAACAGACATATATAAATCTAATGCGAGTTTGATTTTAAAATGACAATTTTTTCAAACATTCATCACGTTTTCAATTTGCATAGATTACAAATAATACAAATACCAGTTGAGGCGTTTATATAGCAGGTCTAAGCGAATGGACTGACCAATGCTTAAAACAATTATTTTTTTTATTTTTATAAAGGTTGTGTTGGTACGAATTTGAATGTATTTAGTCCGTATTAAAGTCATTACTGAGACGTTAATTACCCTACAAATTACTGCAGCACTTTTGTAAGACTTCACAAGAATTTGTATGATTTTGTAAAATTGTGTAAGCTTTTACTAGATGTTTTTAAGATTATACAAGATATTTCAAGAGTTTGCAAGATTCTGATAGAAATAGGGCAAGTTCTCGCACGATTCGATAAGATTATGTTCAAAATATTGTAAGAAGTTGCATGAATTCTACAAGAAATGTTTGAACAAGAAAGCACAAACCTGGGAAACATCACTTTCCCACCCGGCCCCATTTTTCAGGAATCCCTTGATTTCAAACCATCCAGATTCTGTCTCAGAACAATCCATCTCCATGTCGAGCATCCAGTAATGTTCTCCATACCTAAAAATTAAAAGTTTTAGTTAGGATCACCTGTTTTAAATTGTCTTAGATACGTTTAGATACTTGGTCTCAACTATCTTAGATAATCATGGATACTATTAGATACTTGTGCTCAATTACACACTTGAAGTATTCTTCTAAATATTGTTAAATGTTTTTAAACTTTTAAAGAAGCTTATAGATAATTGTATAAAATGTGTATGACTATAATGGTTTAGGAAGAGCAGATGTGCATGTAGAAAATGATTATACGTGATGCCCATGGCAATGCTTTAGAGCTAGGTTTGCCACATGCTTCATACGAATTACTGGTGGAGCGGATAATGTGCTTTAGAACTATGCTTGCCACATGTTCCAGAGGAATTACTATTGGAGTGGATAATATGGAGACCTAAGGTATTGGCTAGACTGGTTCCACCATTTTAATTAAAATAATAATCTTACACATTTAGGTTTTGGTATCCTGGGCTGCTCTGCGAATTGCTTGTCCATGCGAGAGGCGAACCTTCGGCTTCTTGTCCGTTGTAATCTCCTTGGCCTGGCTGAGCACCGTACCAGTCTAGGTTTGTGTCTCCTTTTCTCCATGAATCGTATTTGATGTAATGCTCACTCGTCCCCAATGAGTTAGTTGTCATGTCGATGGCACAAGGGTCGCTACTAGCATCAGGCACACACCCTAAATATTAAGTTATAATTAGATCGACAATAGCACACGTGAGCCAGGCTTTATGTTAGTTGAATGTGGGTTACCTCACTTGTGCTACTTTCGATTCATATAATGGACTAATCAACAATCAAATCTGTCAATAAAAATTAAACGTTGGTAATCATCTTATAATTTTTTCGTTGGATATCCTCATGACCATAAAAATCCTTAATGACCCTGACTGCCCAGTCAGCATGAACCTTGCTTAAACCAAGCTATAACCATGGAGGTAGCCCCATGGGGGTTGTTGCTGAAAACGTGGGGTTTCGTTGCTTTTTTAATGGTCTTTGAGCTGGACAGACCAATTATTTATCACGAGCATAGTATGGTTTTCCCATGGGGGTATCCCCAACTTAACGATTATTGCCAGTCAACTCTATAAATATAACTTAAAATTTTTCAAATATTTATCTATAGATCTAAATATATTTATTTCAAGAAATGTAATTTTATTTTTACTTTAAAATTGTTTCTTTAGCAATGAAAATAAATTAACTGGGATTTGTGTGAGTTTTAGACAAATTGTAGCCGTCTATAATGAATGAAAAACTAAATTTTAATTCAGTACCATCAAATTTCACATAAATGTACTTTTTAGCTGATTAAAATGGTGAATTGTGTAATGTGTGCTCTATATACAAGCTTATAAGAATAGTTTAACATTTTTTAATAGAGTTGGTATTTTCACCACTCTAAAACCATGATAAAACCATGGGGCTTTCCGCATTAGCATGGTCAAAGGACCATTGTTTCAGCAAGGGGCTAGACCCATTTCTGACATTAATCTACCATTAAGCCTTCTATCTAACATTAAGCCCTCTAATCTTTTTAAGCTATCATGAAGCCTTTCCATTAATTAGCTTCAGGAGTGTTTGATTGGTGAAAAAAGTGCAATTAAATTAAATTAAATTAAATTGAATCGAATCGAATCGAATCGAATCGAATCGAATTGAATTGAATTGAATTGGATTAAATTAAATTACCTGGTCGATGATCCTCCCCGACCCCGCCTCTCACAAACAGGTCTTGACCAGGTTCAGTTTCCTTGCGCACGAACACGATCGTTCTCTTCTTGCCGTCCGTTATCGGAGGTTCCGTCGGTCCGCCCGTTGTTGTTGGTTGGTCTTTGTAACAAGAGACAATTTTTTTCAATCGTATTGAATCGTACTAAATTGTATTAAGTTGTATTGAATCGTATTGAGTCGTATTAAATTGTATTACATTGTATTGAATCGTATTCAATCATATTAAATTGGATTGAATTGTGTTGAATGGTATTAAATTGTATTTAATCGTGTAAAATCATATTAAATTGTATTCAATCGTACTAAATAGTATACGACATCAATACTAAGGAGCACAATTTCTTACAATATTTTCTAGACATAGAAATTTATTTTTCAAATGAGTAGAATGGTTTATCAGATTTCAATTCAACCCTCAAAAATGTTTCATATATAATGTTCGACAATTAAAAAATGTAAATATCTAACTGTCATGTAACAAAACAAGTTATTATCAGGAATATACAAATATTTAAATAGTCAAGATCAATTGTGTGAGACTGTACAATCGACACCAACTGTACTACAGGCCTGAAACATCGAAATATCGATTGCAAAACAATACAAAATTTCGTAGCCATAGATATCTAATTATCTATGCTACAGAAACTTCAATTAGTAAAAACAAGAATGGCGTATACCAAATAAGGCCATATCATCAAATATTTCTTGCAAGTGCTAGTGCGGGTACAATCAACATACTTGGATCAACTGTGGGTCCAGTACCATCACAACCCACACATATAGCGAGAATCGGGTCTTCGGAATTGTGGATTGAAATGTGGGCGGAGCCATCTGCGTTCACCGTCACGTAATTGGCGCATCTGCTGATCAAGTCACAATACGAACCGGCAGGTAGGCCTAAAATATTTAGATTTTTCCATATAGGCATACGGGAAATATTTTACATTTAAAGTTATGTTAGGTTAAAATAGATTTTAGTAAACTGAAATTATACTAGTAAACATGAATTCGGTAAAAGATGGTTTGAGCACACACCAGAAAATGGGCATGCCAAAGCATTGACCAATCATGGCAAGATAATCGGAGATGTGCTATAAATTAAACCATTTCTCTTTAACATGATGTCACTGTGACATCAAAAATATGCTTAACTTATTTTGCATGAAAAATAAAAATAAAAATAAAACTAAAAAAAAAAAATATGCTTAACTTATTTTGCAGAAAAATAAAACTAAATGAAAAGAATATAAAGACCGAGTCTCAACAACCTCAACCTAACCTGACTGCCACATACATTAAAATCTTAAATGTATAAGACAGTAACACGATAAAATAAAATTTAGAACAACAAATTATTATTATTATTATTATTATTCATGTCCATAATTGTGAAATTCTACATCTTTCTTATAGATCACTTCAAGTGAGTGAACTTATGGGTCTGTGGTTAATGAGGTGATTGAGGTAAATGAGGTGAATGAGGTAAACTAGATAATAATTTATTAAGTTTACTTCCAAGAGTTAGGCTTTGAAAATTATCTGTTGTAGTTGTACCATAACGTTGGCAAAGTCCTTCAAACTCCTTCATACTTATAAAAACAATTAATAAATTTAAGATATAGGATTCTCTTAATCTTTTTAATTTTGTAAAGCCTATTGAAGCTTCAATTGTAGCTGAAGAAATGTTGTTTTCACTCCTAACTTCAACATATGTTGGCCATTGTGAGGAAATCCCTAGTAGCATTTCAATGGCTAGTTCTTTGCTATTTTCCAAAGGAGCCATAGAATAGCCACTAAATTGTGGCTAATAGCCAAAGATCAGCGACTAACTAGGGACAGATGCTGCGAGGCAATCGTTCCACTCAAATGTGAGACACTCACCAGTTTGAAGAGTCATGTCAAAGGATCCGTATTTGGACATGGCGAAGAATCCTTTGTCTCCCCTCGAGAAAGCGACGTTGTCCCCTTCTTGGTGCCAGTTGGTGATGCTGCTGCCAGAGACGGCGTTGCGGAATTTCACCTAAGTTTGAGGAGATTTTTTCCTATTAGTTTGAGGGGGATAAGGATATGGATAAAGGGGATAAGGTAATAAGGGGGATAAGGGGGATAAGGATCTTGTAAATTGTTACAAAATCTTGTAAAATGTTGTAAATCTTGTGAAATGTTACACAATCTTGTATAATGTTACAAAATCTTAAAAATTGTTACAAAAATTTTAAATTGTTACAAAATCTTGTAAAATTTTGTATATCTTGTAAAATAGTACAATATCTTGTAAATTGTTACAAAACCTTGTAAATTGTTACAAAACCTTATAAATTGTTATAAAATCTTGTAAATTAATACAAAATCTTGTAAATGCTACAAACTAGTGTATAATGTTACAAAATCTTGTACGTTGTCACAAAATTTTGTAAATTGTTACAAAATCTTGTGAAATTTTGTATATCTTGTAAAATGGTTCAATATCTTGTAAATTGTTACAAATTTTTGTAAATTGTTATAAAATCTTGTAAATTGTTACAAAATCTTGTAAAGTTTTGTATATCTTGTAAATTGTTACAATATCTTGTAAATTGTTACAAAATTTTGTAAATTGTTACAAAATATTGTAAGTTGTTACAAAATCTTACAAATGTTGTATATCTTGTAAAATGTTACAATATCTTGTAAATTGTTACAAAATTTTGTAAATTGTTACAAAATATTGTGAATTATTACAAAAACTTGTCAAATGTTGTAAATCTTGTAAAAAGTTACAACATCGTGTAAAATGTTTTGTAAAATCTTGTAAAATGTTACAAAATCTTGTACATTGTTACAGAATCTTGTAAAATTTTACACAATCTTGTAAAGTGTTACACAATCTTGTAAATTGCTACAAAATCTTATAAATTGTTACAAAATCTTGTAAAATGTTACAGAATCTTGTAAATTATTAAAAATCTTCTAAGTTGTTAGAGAGTCTTGTAAAATGTTACAAAATCTTGTAAATTGTTACAAAATCTTGTAAAATGTTACAAAATCTTGTAAATTGTTACAAAATCTTGTAAGTTGTTACAGAACCTTGTAAAATATTACACAATATTGTAAATTGTTACACAATTTTGTAAAATGTTACAAAATCTTGTAAGTTGTTACAGGATCTTGTAAAATGTTACAAAATCTTGTAAAATGTTACAGAATCTTGTAAGATGTTAAATATATTCTAAGTTGTTACAGAGTCTTGTAAAATGTTACAAAATCTTGTAAAATATTACACAATCTTGTAAATTGTTACAAAATCTTGTAAAATTTTTACAAAATCTTGAAAGTTGTTACAGAATCTCGAAATATTTTACACAATCTTGTAAATTGTTACATGTTACAAGATCTTGTAGATTGTTACACAATCTTGTAAATTGTTACAAAATCTTGTAAAATGTTACACAATCTTGTAAAATGTTGTAAATCTTTTAAAATGTTACACAATCTTTGGAAAATGTTACAAAATCTTTGTAAAATGTTATGAAATCTTTGTAAAATGTTACAAAATCTTGTAAAATGTTACAAAATCTTGTAAATTGTTACAAAATCTTGTAAAATGTTACACAATCTTGTAAATTGTTACAAAATCTTGTAAAATGTTACACAATCTTGTAAAATGTCGCAAATCTTGTAAATTGTTACAAAATCTTGTAAATTGTTAAAAAAATCTTGTAAAACGTTGTAAATATTGTGAAATGTTACAAAATCTTGTAAAATGTTACACAATCTTGTAAATTGTTACAAAATCTTGTAAAATGTTACAAAATCTTGTAAAATGTTACAAAATCTTATAAAATGTTAAAACAATCTTGTAAAATGTTACAAGATCTTGTAAAATATTACAAAATCTTGTAAAATATTACAAGATCTTGTAGATTGTTACACAATCTTCTAAAATATTACAAAATCTTTTAAAATGTTACAAAATCTTGTAAAATGTTACAAGATCTTGTAGATTGTTACACAATCTTGTAAAATGTTACAAAATCTTGTAAAATGTTACACAATCTTGTAAAATGTTACACAATCTTGTAAAATGTTACACTATCTTGTAAAATGCTACAAAATCTTGTAAAGTGTTACACAATCTTGTAAAATGTTACAAAATCTTGTAAAATGTTACAAAATCTTGTAAAATGTTACACAATCTTGTAAAATGTTACATAATCTTGTAAAATGTTACACAATCTTGTAAAATGTTACAAAATCTTGTAAATTGTTACACAATATTGTAAAATGTTGTAAATCTTCAACCCACCATTTGAGCAATTGCTGTCCACCTGTGTTCACAAACCCATCCTCCGCTGCACGATCCATCCCCATTAATGATGACGTCATCAGTGTATCCGTTGTTGCCCGGAGGTCCCTAAGATTTTCATTAATATTATTAATTATTATTAATACTAACATTAATTATTATTAATACTAACGTTAATTATTAATAATACTAACATTAATTATTTTTAATACTAACATTAATTATTAATACTACCACCAATTATTATTAATACTAATATTAATTATTAATACTAACATTAATTATTATTAATACTAACACTAATTATTATTAATACTAACATTAATATATATAACTTTTAATACTAACATTAATTATTATTAATACTAACATTAATTATTATTAATACTAACATTAATTATTATTAATACTAACACTAATTATTAATAATTACACTAATTATTTCTATTACTAACATTTTTTATTATTAATACTAACATTAATTATTATTAATACTAACACTAATTATTAATAATAACACTAATTATTTCTAATACTAACATTTTTTATTATTAATACTAACATTAATTATTATTAATACTAACACTAATTATTATTAATACTAACACTAATTATTTCTAATACTAACAATAATCAAGATTAATACTAACACTAATTATTACTAATAATAATATCATTTATTTATAATACTAACATTAATTATGATTAACACTAATTATGATTAATATCAGTACTGCATTTAAGTAATATTATTGCTAATTAAACTTAAAATTGTTTATATTTAGGAGGAGCCTTTGGATTGTTCTCAAATAAAATTTCTTCCCAAATATTTTGCAATATTTCAAGATAAATGGTCTGCATGTATGATTACTCACATAAGAACTAACATACATAAAATTAACGAAAAACTTACTTGATCAGTGTTGTCGAAATAGTAGCTACTCATGACACGAGCAAAACCGTAATCGTGAGCCAACATGAAACAAACTCCCATCTTGTAATCCACACCCTGAAATATTCAGTTGTTTTGACGGATAATTGGATGGCCTTCCGTTAATAAATCTTATTTGTAATATTTTCATAAATCTCCATTAAATCAACTGATATTCAGTATATTAACAGTGTGGTTTTAAATGTATACATTGAAGTTACTATAGTCGCGGTCTCGACAAAACTTCTCTTGATTTAAATCACATTGAAACAATGTTATACGATTTTTATTGAATCAAAAATAGTTGATTCAATAAAAGTCGTATAATATTGTGTCAATGTGATTGAAAAAAAAGTTGATTTGAAATCAATAAAAGTTTGGTTGAGAACGCGGCTTGAGTTTTTGATTGAATTAACATTATTTTCAAAATAATATTGTTGAACTTAAATAAATATTTGCGTTCAACAACTGCTAAGATTGCCGGAAAAAGATAGCAAAAGTCGGTAAAAGTTATCCGACTGGTGGATCCACGATGTCTTTTTCTTTCCATTTAGTTCATCTTTTCTAACAAATCTATCTGTTGTTGAACACACATTATTTGTCTTCTTGTTTAGTGACACCTTTTAAAATAATAATAAAACTAATAATAATGAAATAATAATAATATAATAATAAAATAATAAAGAAATAACAATAATAATAAAACAACAAAATAACAAAAATAATACAATAATAATAATAATAATAATACAATAATAATAATAATAATAATATAACAATAATAAAATAATAATAAAACAATAATAATAAAATAATAATAGTAAAATAACAATAATAAAATATTAATAATAAAATAATAATAATAAAATACTAATAATAATAATAATAAAATTAATAATAATGAAATAATAATAATAATATAATAATAAAATAATAAAGAAATAACAATAATAATAAAATAACAAAATAACGAAAATATAATAATAATAATAAAGTAATAATAATAAAGTAATAATAATAATAAAATAATTATAATAAAATAATAATAATAATAAAATGTCAATAATCTCACACTCTTGTGGGTGAGCACATCCCCCGCCCCTCCATGGCCACGTTGGTTGTCGTGGTTGTCCACAAACACGACGGCTTCGTTCGAGGGAGCCATTCCCCAGCCAGGGTCATAGACGTTGCCTAACCCACTGAAGTCGTTGATTCCCCAAGTGATCTTCTTGCAATACCGGAACTCGGTTGTGCGGCCTGTAAGGGAGGATCAGCTGGATTGTGTGGCGATACTGTGGACTTATGAATGAACAACAGTACAAGTGAGGCAACCCACAGTCAGTTAACATAGATCTTGCCTCACTTGCACTACTGTATGCCCATCGACTATCCCATCATGTTATACAATTGTGTCCAAAGTTTGTGTCGCCTTCGATTTTCAAACAATTTCATCTTCAATAATAGAGAATTTTGCATTCCAAAAATATTACACATCATTTCATTCCCATCGATCTATTCATAAATAATGTTTTCAATCGATATCGATGGAAAAAATGTTTCATGTTTTCGTACTTTCAAAAGATTTTCTATTTCAAGACTTGGATAATGGCTGCGATCTATTTAATTGGTTAGTTTTCAATCTGTTTTCTTTCGGTGCATATGGTTGACTGATCTCAAATTCATATTATATAATAATCAGCTAACAATAGATTTTAATTTTCGTACAAATCAAATTTTATCTCGATCATCACTGCATTATGTGCCGATTTGGCTAGTAATATTTATTTATCTATTAGAATTGAAAATGTTAAATTCTTTGATTGAAATACTTAAAAACGGATTTAGGTCTAATTATTTTTATAACAAACATGCAGCCTTGGTCTATCCCTATTGTAGCTGATTAGCTAACTTAGTTATTTCGTCTTAAGAAATTAAGGTCAGTGATAAACGCACCGATGAAAAATCTAACTGAATGGTTGATTGCAAAAGCCTAATGAAACGAGCATGATGATTGATTTAATGGAAAATATTCCAATAACTTATAAAATACATTTGTGACACATATTTCTGTTACGGTCTCAATAGACTAGCCGCATTCTAGTCTATGGTCGATACCAAGGTGGTGTTTTTTATTTTACCTTATTCTATTGAGTTTATTTATGGTAATGATACCAACCCGCTATAACATAAAATTCGTTAATGGTTCTCGTTGACAATTTGTTGACCTTTTAAGTAAACTTATAGTCAGTTTGTCTGGTTGCATATTACAAATGGATCAACAAAAGCACAAGTGAGGTAAACTCTATGTTGTTTTAATGTGTGTACCTCATGTATGCTATTGCCGATCCAAATGTAGTGGATATTGTTCTATAAATCAGTCTTTATCGTTAACTATGTCTAACGTAGAATTGTCCCTTTAAGCCATGGCTTTATTTTTAAATAATGGTCCATGCTCTTGAAACAAATATGTTCTGAATCTACACTAAATTCTTGTCAAGGTTTATTATGTGCATGAAAACCAGGTATTTCAATGTAGTTAATATAGGCCTTCAAATGATGATATATTTGCTACAAGGACAACACATGGTGGCCATCGTGCAGAAGGGGTTAATGATTGTCACACGAAAAACATTGTTATATGTAGTTGCGTGCTAAATGAATATGTAAGATGTATGAACAATTGTGTTCTATGATCATCTTAATGCTAAGATGTAAAGTGCTGTGGAGAAAATTCTTGATTTTTTTCAATGGTACTATAAAAAAGATTTAATTGTAATTGTAACTGTCATATAAAGCATCATTACCATTTCTCTCGATTGTAAGCTGTAAAACATATTTCAAATTCAATATTTGTCTCACCAACTTCAAAATATTCGCCAACAGTTATTGGCTCGCCACCTTGATCGATGACCTCGTGGAAGAAGAAGGGTCTTGCCCCACCAGGAAACCCTGCTTCTGTGTTCAGGTCCTTCGTCATCCCTTGGATAGCAGCCAAGTCCTTTTTGTGAGGTGGAAACACTTCAATTAATCAATTTTATATCGTCATATGATTGTTTGCTATTTTAAATTAATCAACACTTTAAAAAAAATTTTGAAATATTTAAAATCAAAATGTCAACTCATACCCCTGGCCACATGTGCTTCGAAGCATCGACCCTGAAACCCATGACTCCAATGTCCACAAGATGGTTGAAGTATCCAGATACCTTTTGTCTCACCCAGTCACTTGAGCCATAAAGATCAGTCAGACCAACCAAGTAACAATTCCTCACTTCGTTCACATCTCCATAATTGTTTATGTTACCTGGCCAGATAAAATAAATGCAAATTATTTTTCTCTCTTAAGCATTAATCTCGTTTATGTTTTACGTTTCATACAACATTTTATTTCAACTATTTTTATTTTTTTATTATTATATTGTTTCAATTTATTTAAACCTTGTTAGTTGTTTTGCAGTGAAAGGAAGATCTACATTCACACATTTCATCATAATGTAACCTAACCTTGACCTACAACCTTATCTTGAACAGAAAAGTAACCACATCTAAGTATGATGTAGATCCTTGAACAGAAAAGTAACCACATCTATGTATGACGTAGATCCTTGAACAGAAAAGTAACCACATCTACGTATGACGTAGATTCTTGAACATAAAAGTAACCACATCTACGTATGACGTAGATTCTTGAACATAAAAGTAACCACATCTACATATGACGTAGATCCTTGAACATAAAAGTAACCACATCTACGTATGACGTAGATCCTTGAACAGAAAAGTAACCACATCTACGGATGACGTAGATCCTTGAACATAAAAGTAACCACATCTACGTATGACGTAGATTCTTGAACATAAAAGTAACCACATCTACGTATGACGTAGATTCTTG
>JARUHE010297308.1:0-21500 GCA_031471125.1 Archaeomysis grebnitzkii | reverse complement strand
GAACCATGCCATACTGAGAACATAATTGGGTAAAACCAATATACATTCTTAACCGCAATATATATATATATATATATATATATATTTATATATATAATAAATTGTTAAATATTTGTTATATGTATAAAACAAAAAAGTAGATCATCAAGATAATATAATTGTTTTGGATAAGTTACAAAAAACAATTTTAGAGACTATGAATTATTTATTTAAGATAAATAATAATATAATAAATTTTGTTTTTCTCATTATTATGAAGCGTTGCTTTATTATGGTGGATAATGGGAAAGTATTTCCATCTAAAACAAGAACCTAAAATAAAACCATAATAAAACCAAGAAATAACTTTTATGGATAAGTATAGACCGTTGTAAAAGTTATGTTTATTTTTCTTTTATAAATCTTCATGAAAATATTTTTCTAAATCTTGTGGAGAGATAATAATTCATATTTTTTTATTTCTTTTGAAGGAGTTAAAGATGTAGTTGCCTTATTCTTGAAACAAAAGATGGATTCAATACAATTACCAACATTAATTATGCAACGTTTTAGAAAAACAATTTTACAAACAAAAATAAAAATACCAATTGAAATTTAAAAATAATAATAAATAAATAACTTATTTTATTATTATGAATTAACTATCAAATCAAAATAAAAAAATGGGAAAAAATTAATTGAAAGTTGTTTTCTTTCATTTTAATGGTTTTAGAGACCATAAAATTCAACATAAAAATGTCTTCGTTTTGTTAACTCTTAAAATTATTATAAAATAAAATGAATTGTTTCCTTTTTTATTATTTGGCAATATTTTTACTAGAGGTTTGGGTTTTTTAATTATTGTTGAAGTGTTTTTTCTCAACTTACTTTAAAATTAGGAAAAAATTCAATTATATATAAATTTGATTTTATAGAAGTATCAAATGAAAATTTTTATTAAAGAATATTTAATATTGTAATTGAAATTTTATACTGTTAAGTATGGAAGTCTCAATGGGTACTAAACAACACAAATAAATATTAAAAAGTTGAACGTTTTTTATATATTGTAACTAAAATTAGAAATATTTTTCTTTCAATAGTGAGACGCAAGTAAAATTATAAATGAAGAAACAATGTTAAGAAGTTTGGATGAGGACAGATTCTTTGTGAACAATTTATAAAATCCTTAAAACGAAATAAAACCTTTATAAAACGTTTTTACGTGACAAAATATTTTGCTTGTATAGTTTTTTAATTAAAAAGTTTATCCTATAAAAATGATATTGTAAGTACATGATAATTTTATTTTTAGTTCCTTTATAATGAATGTTTATTTATTTTAAAGGTGTGGTGAGTAACTTCACAGAACTTAAGGAAATTTCAATAAAATTCTTGGGTATAAATTAAACACAATATCGAAATATTAGTTTCAATTTCCAGCATTGGTTAATTTTGCTACAACTTCTTAATGCAAAAATAATCGTAACATTTGTTAAGCTGAATCATTTGAATCAACTTCTTAAAAGAAATGTAAGTTCATGCAAAGCAAAAATGAAAGTATAAACTTTAGAATTATTTTATTATACAAAAGAGTTTGTCTCTTTACACTATAAAGATCATAGTTTCAAAAATGTAAATATCTTCTACTATTAAAAAACAAACAAAGTCAAATACGCGTTACATTTGTAAAACTCTTTAAATATTTAGGAGTTGGACAAATTTAGGAGAGAACTATTATAAGATTCATTCGAAATTAGTATTTGTGACTTCCAGTACAATGGTTGATCAAATGTAATGTAATGTTGAATAAATACAAGTATAATCAGATGAGTTAAGGTTGATTATTGGTAAATAATGAACTGATGACCGACTATAGTGATTTCCAGGTAAAACTGATTGCATTTTGCCCGACCAGTCTGGTCTAGGAGTTCGATTTGGCTAAACTATTTTCCATAGTAGATCAACTTTTTAATTTGGACCTTCATAGGGTATACACATAAGTTTCTTTCTGGAATGTCAAGTATTGTTGTTGGCTATGTTTCTATCGAACACAACAATATCAATTTTTCCACATCACCTTACATCTTCTAAATTAACTGACACCCTAGAAATTCTGCTACAACTGGCAACTTTTGGAGAAATATTGGCAATGATTCCCATACCATGAAAAGTATCTAATCCATCTAATGTCATAGTGTTATGATCTGCATTATCTGCAATAAATTTAGTTAACTTGAAAGAAGAATGATCTGGTAAGTTTGTCCTTTCATTTACCACAGCTGATAATTAAAATTTAAGAACTTCTGAATATCCTGAACTAAAACCTAGAGTTCATAAATATTGATACAAAATGGTGATGTAACTGAACTGCAAGTCCAATTTGAACAGGGAGAATAAAGTGTCTTGATTTGGCAGTATCTCCCATTATTGTTTGGCCAATGCAGGCAATTTTCTTGGTGGCCCCTTTTAATGAAAAAAGTTTGATAATAAAGTATACAGTAAATGAGATAAAATTTTGCTGTTATTATTTTGAGAAGATAATTCATTTTGAGATGGATATTTATTGAAAACTGCTGTTTCAGTAGATAAGATATCTCTTTTGATAATTTCTGTAGCTGTTTTGATTATTCTCACTTCTTCTTCTTTGTTTGTGTACTGGGCATGTTTAGCGATGTGAAATTCCTTGAAAACAGTATCGGCCATTTTTTGGAGAATTACAATGTTTGCGTTATTGGTGATGCTGTTGCAATTAAAAAGAAATACAGGCTTACTGTATTTGTTCAAGAAATAAAAAAGTTACAGAGAAAATAATGCACATAAGTGCGATCAAAAATTTGTCATATTTCAGAGTTTTTACTTAATTGAACCTCATCGCTAATTATGTATGTTGTCCGTGTAGGGTTGACATTAACTTTAATAAAAGTAAATTATACATTTTTTAATTGGAAATCGTTTTTACATTAAGGTAAAGTTGTATTTAAAACTAATTAGCTCATACTGTTTCCTAAATAAAGAAAGGGAGTCGTAATTTAGAAAATTGCAATTTTTAATAGAAAAAATAATGTTTTGGGGCAAATAATAAAAAAAGTAGAGCCAATAATAGATTTTAGTTTTTTAAATCAATTGGCCATGTTGTTACAATTGAATTAAAAATGAGATGCAGGTTTACTATGTTTGTTCAAGAAATTAAAAGTTACAGAGAAAATAATGCACATACGTGAGATGAAAAATTTATGAAATTGTAGAGTTTTTTCTTAGACAAAAATGTAATTTACCCTACGTTGCCATTTTTCGATTTGTCTCTACTTTTTTTATATTATGGGTTAGACATTTCTAAAAACATTTCTGTAGGATTTGCCCGTGTTGCAATTTGTTTAAGCACACCCCTATTTTCCGAGTTATTTTCTCTTACTACTATTCAAAGAAAAGAAATACTGTGTAAATAATTTGTATAAAATTACTGATAAACTTTATTCTATCTAAATTTGCAATTTGCCCAATATTATTCACCTAGAAAAATATTGCCACAGGCAAAGGCTCATCAATATTTATACTTTAATAAAAGTAATCAAGTTCTATTGTAAACAAAATTTTGTCTTATATTGGAACAAGCTTCATTGTTCTCAACTGGAAACAAACTAAATGCACATTAAAAAAGAAACTGTTTTTGAAATACGAATTTCCAGATAGTTTACTCCTAAGGGACTATACAGAATCACACATTTCGCAAGCTACTAAAAATCTATGTCATGAATATGGAAACATTCACATTCTCCTTACGACTGTCTTTATCCCAGCTGATACTAAAGTTTTATTTTTCTTCTGTAGTTTAACTTCTTTCGTACATATATGAATATATTTCCTTTAATATTACATATAAGTAACTATTTATCGTACACGACATGGTCTTGCTTCGAAGCTTATCAATCATTGATCGTTTTTCTTAAACAAAACCAAAAAGAAAAAAGTATCGATCAACCATAACTCCATAAATAGTATTATCTCATTATAAATGGGTCGACTATATCACAAGTGAGGTAACCCACATTCGAATAACAGAGCTTACCTCACTTATACTATTGACGGTCCAAATAAGAAAATATTTTACTTTCATGCATTTTCATACAACATTCATTAGTTTTTTTGTTCTACAAATTAAATATTAATGACAATATATATCATAATAATGAAGTTTTCATTTAATGAAGATTGTGGAATATTATATTATATATTCGTTTTCTTTATTTTCATTTAATTACAATTGTAGCTTATTAAATTGAATGCATGTATATTGGTGTTTATGCTCTTCATCTTGCAAAGGCTCAATCAACAGCATACATTACATTCAATATAATTATGTTCTATGTTATGATAATAAGTATAAAAAACAGTATAAGTTTTTACAGAAATAGTATAGGCCTAAGTTATTAACTTGCAAATATATTTAAATTTATGAATATATGGTAACAAATGATTTTATTTCTATATAAAAACTGAACTTGGCAACCAAATAAACAATTTATTTGGAGTCTATGTAACAAAAACATTCTAAATTGCAAATGGGTGCACGCCAACATTTTTACAACCATGTTTTTTTATTTTGTAAAAATTCGAGTTCTATAAAATAAACAACTTACCTGAAGGTAAATAAATTAGGTGAAAATACGTTCCACAAAAGCTATTTTATTTTACTTACAGTTCTATTTGAAATCCTCAAATTAATTGAAAACTATAAATATAACCTGAAAATACGTTTAAAAGTTAGTATCGAGAAGTTTTTCAATTAATTGTCATTATTAGATTAAGTTGAATCTTGTCTGATACCTTAATCTAAGGTTATTTCAAATCAATAGTCCATTTATTTCAATCTTAAATCTAGATTGCCAATTATGTCCACCGAGCTTTATTCCACAATATTTTTTTCAACTATAAAATTCAAACTTTACAAATTAAGGAAAATAAAACGTAGATTTTTAAAGATAATTTTAAGCTTTTAAGCTATTATTTATGTAAAATGTGTTACATAGTATTGATTTAAACTTAATAGATAAATAAAATTCACACACTGTACATGATGAACTGCTAAGTATTTTGATATAAAAACAATTCATAAATCTTAGATGACAGATTGGTAAGTATTTCTCATACTGTTAAGCAAAACTTGCACGTTATGAAAGACGACATTAACATAAAAAACTCAGTTTTCGCCTCCCGACGAAACAAAAATTGTTGCTCTGATCTAATGCATTGTTCCCCTCCCAGATGAGCGGATCCGCAGCCACTGCAACAAGACCGTGGACATCTACGAGGACGTCTCGTCCCCGGAGCTGACACGCCAGAACAAGAACAAGAGCATGTTCTGCTTCTACAAATTCCGCGTCACGAAGCCTGCTTTGAAGGATGACTGGGTCATTGTGGTCCGCTTCAAAAGCTTCAAGGTTGGACGGGTGATCAATGGAACTCACTGCGACAATGGATACATACAGGTAAGTCTAAAAATATATGTTTTATGTATATGTATAATCTGAAAACAGTTGCATTGCTTAATGTTTCAAAGTTAAAATTAAAATGTACATTTCTTTAATTCATCCATTTTATAAGTTACAGGCGGTCCTCATAATTAACGACATTCTAATTAGCGCGATTCATATTTAATGGTAAAAAAATGTATCCAGTACATCCTATTTAACGAATTGATACCATACTTCGTGTTTAACGCTCTCCGTTGGCGCCACCTATAATTTCAGTGTTTCGTACAATATAGTAAAAAACAATAAAATCCTAATAAAATAACTATTTATATACGATATATTAAAACTTAGTATAGGTTTAATAAAACCTAGTAAAAATCTAATAAAATAATTATGTAAAATAACCTTGTAAAATCCAATAAAATCCTAATAAAATAACTATTTATATACTGTACAATATAATAAAACATAGTATAGGTTTAATAAAACCTAGTAAAAATCTAATAAAATAATTATGTAAAATAATCTTGTAAAAATCCTAATAAAATAACTATTTATATACAATATAATAAAACTTAGTATAAGTTTAATAAAACCTAGTAAAAATTCAACAAAATAATTATGTAAAATAATCTTGTAAAAATCCAATAAATACTGTAAAATCCTAATAAAACCTTCTAAAAATCCAATAAAATATTTTAAAAAGATAACAAAATCAACAACAAATAAATCACTAAAAAGGAACCACAAAAAATAAAATAAACAATAAATAATAATAGTAACTTACAAGTTTATAAATTTAATATAGTCACCTAAGAAATAGAAATAAAAATGAACTATTTTGTTACCTAATATGCCACTTAACACGACCCCATACAATTTTGTCAAACGTATCCCGCATTAATTAGGGGGACCACCTGTATGTTTTTTTGTTGCAATAGTGCATCCAAACGTACTTTATACTTGTGTTTTTCATGATTATATTTGCATGCAATATTCAAAAAAAATATTTGTGTAATGTCATGCTAAATTAAAAATAAATAATTATAATATTTTATTAAGCCGTAGTAATAATGATAATTTAACAATGTAGAAAAAATATTAAACATTGGTAGCGTTCGATAAGCTTTTTTCCCTGCAGAATTCTGCAGAATTACCCCACCAGAGATTACCGCGCCAAACATTATTTAATTACCCTTACAACTTAACAGAGTTAATTTCTGTATCATATTTTAAAAAATAAATGAACATTTATCCTATTGCTACGTACATTTTAACGAAGTTTTAAATTTTGGGGGGTTTAGGGGGTTTAAAAAACGAAAACAAACGGTTTTGGCGGTAATTTCTGGTGTGGTAATTCTGACGTAATTCTGCAGAATTCTGCAGGGAAAAAAGCCTATCGAACGCTACCATTGAAAATGGAATAAGATCTGATACAATTATAACAACTTAAGAATTTGATTATTTAAACATTTCTTAATAATAAACTTTAACATTCAGGTTCTTGATGGCAATGGTCAAACAGAAGTTTCAAATCGACGTAATTTAGGAATGTTTTGTGGAGAAATTGAACAAACGAGAGCCTTTATATCTGAAACATCTTTTGTGAAAATAATTTTTAGCGTTCAAAACTTCACTGAAGAAACCTACTTTAGCTTTGACTCTCGTGTTGAACAACAAAAAGAAGTTTATGGAAGGTTTGGTCCGAACCCTGTATTATACCCCTATCGTAGAGGGGAAGTTGTGCCAAACACCTACTGTGAAAGAGTTTTCACCGACTGTAAGCTTCAATCATGCTTTGTTCAATCTCCAGGATACCCAAGTGTCTACCCAAGAAATCTTCGCTGCAAATACTATCTCAACACTCGTCTTCCTTTCATTAAACTTCATATCAAAAACGAAGAATTCAACATTGATGGTCAACGGTGCGAAAATCCTATGATGTGTCCAATGCGACCAATTGCCACCGAGTGTCCTTACGATTTCATTAGAGTCTACGATGGAAAAAACGAAGAAGCTCCTCGCATTGGAACGTTTTGCGGCATGGGAAGGTTCCCACATTCCATCATTGGTTCAGGACAAGACGTGATGGTTGAGTTTGTTTCTTCCCCAGCAGGACCTTTTCTCAATACTGGATTTCATTTTAATGTCGGTAGTTGGCCTGGGCATGTAGAGTCTACTGGATCTCGCAACGGAACATGTGACTGGGTTTTCAGCAGTGGATCCGTAGAACAAGGACAAGAGTCAATATTCTTGTCTCTGGCTCATTGGTATCCTCCAGGAACCTCGTGTTCTTATTTGATAAGAGGTCGTCCGGATGAAATAGTGAGAATGTATTTCCCGTCATTCAGAGTGAGATCAATTGAAGCTCCAATTAAACCTTATGATGGTGACTGCGGAGAAACGCTTATCATTTATGATTCAGATCGACCAGATGATTCTAAAATAATGAAAATGTTTTGCGACACATTTTCCCGGCCTTTAGAAAAACATGATTTTATTTCATCAGGTAATGCAATGTATGTTCGATTTGAAAGTCGAACAGGAAGTTATGATGGCTCGTCATTATACTATTGGGCACAGTATGATTTCTTCAACAACACCCATTATGGTAAGCAAATTGAAGATACATTATGCGATGAACTATTTGAATCATATGTTAGACCAGAAGGTAAATTCGGGTCTCCGTTGAACACATTACTGTACAAAACAGATGACGATATTAGATGTCGATATCATTTCAAAGCACCTAGATATCAATACCGTCGAATCTTGATAACAATAAATTCAACAGATTTTAAATTAAATGATGACATTTGCATGGATTGTATAAATGATCGTGTGGATAAACTAGTAATTAGAGACCTATTTCGTAATGGAACCGATGTTTGTATTTGCGGTGGAAAACAAAACACTGCTGAGACAAGAGATGATCGTGTTCATCTTCCCGCAACGATTGTATCAAATGGTCCCTCAATGGACGTGATAATGCATGTGGATCATCGACAAGCTGCAGCCAACTATTTCAAATCACCAAACCCAATTTTTGAAGGAACATACAAGTTTATTCACAGCCCAATATGTGGACCTACGGTGTTGCCTCCGTCTTCTGATGGTAATATTATTTATCCAAAATACGAGCCATATGTATATGGAGGATATGGAGAAGAAGTTCATTGCATATGGGAGGTCCGTGTAAGTAGTGAACATGATCTGTTTATATCGTTACCTGAGTTAGACTTTTCAATGAAAGATTGCAATAAAGAGGTTATTGAGCTATTCTTACCAGATATTAATAACGTTCCAATATTCACTGTTTGTGAAACACCACCACCGGCTGGAGACGAAGGGCGATCGAAAGTGATTAAAGCAAAAGACATACGAAAGGATTCGATAATTATTCACTTCAGGTCCTCATCACCAGGACATTCCAGCTTCAAACTCACGTGGACCGAACTGATCGAAATTCCTAAGGACTCCGATGGCTCAATCATGACGTCAAAACTATCTTCTCCGGGAGAATGCGAGTTCGTCTGCCCGAACCAGGCGGCGTGCATCAAGGATTCTCTTTTGTGCAACGGCATCCAAAACTGCCCCGGAAACTTCACTGCCAACGACGCCCACGACGAGTCTCCCGAAATCTGCTATGCTCGCTCAGGGACAAGATTCAACTACATCGCTCTGGGGCTGGGTGTGCTCGGAGGGGCTTTGGTCGCTGTGGCTGTGGTGATTCTGGTGTGCCGGAATTGTCGTAAGAGGCCGGATGACCCTCCCTATTAAATGGTTGTGTGCTATGAAATTTCCTTACTTTCTTTCTTTTTATTTATTTGATGGAACTATAACTTGTAAATAAAGTCTACAGTATTATAACATTAGCGGAATGAATTAGTTTAAGTCATATTATTTAAATTTATGATTATGTAATAAATACAAAAAAAATTAATGCAAAACACTACTTTTTTATGATATAAACATGGATAGATTTTATAATACAAAGGACAATCAATGAGTATTATCACTTTTATTAACCAGCATATATCAGATGATTCTTATCCGAGAAATAGTAATTCAACTTTCCGTAGGAAAATGAACCATTTAAACAATTCAGCTTTTGTTTATTTGCTGTACAAAATAAAATGAATCATTTGAACAATTCAGCGTTTGTTTGTTTGCTTAACAACATAAAAATGAATCATTTAAACAATTCAGCCTTTGTTTGTTTACTTAAGATAAGAACATAAAAATGGATCATTTAAACAATTCAGCTTTTGTTTGTTTACTTAAGAACATAAAAATGGATCATTTAAACAATTCAGCCTTTGTTTGTTTACTTAAGAACATAAAAATGGATCATTTAAACAATTCAGCTTTTGTGTGTTTGCTTAACAACATAAAAAAAAAGATTCACAAAATTTAGACAATATTTTCACAAAGTTGTTATGAAGGAAAGTTTGATGTAAAGAAGGTTGTAATCATGGCTCTGACATATTTCGACCTGAAAATAACGACTTTACAAAATTATTGACTTTGACATATTTATTAAACTATTTTAAATTTGGATTTTCGTGTGTACGTATTATAGTCAAGCGTTGGAGAATGTTTTCAATTAATATCGACAAAATGTAATTTTTAGTTCAAAGTTTTTATACAAAATATTGAACAATTTTCTATTTTACATTGTAAATAACGTCTTTTGTTCAAAAACGTTTTAAAGTCAAAACTATATAGAAATGATGCTTATTGTTTAACATACATACTAACAGTACAAAACTAAAAAAGTAAAATTATATAACAATACAATTGAAAATTAAAATGTACATTTAATTTAGATTTTGACGGACATAAGTTGACAGAAATGTTGTCAGTCATGTAGTTTGATGTGCGAACTCGAATCTCAATTCATGTTTATTCCCGACACTAAGTAAAATATTTGTGATAGTGTTTAAGTTAATTTATTTTTTAGTTTACAAGACTTAATCTGGTTTACTAAAAAATATGACCTTAGTAATTATTTTTCTGTAAATATATTTTGCTACTTCCATAATTAAAGCTCAAATAATTTTTGACAATAATTTTAATATTTTATAATAAGTAAATATTTAATAATTTTTTCAAAAATAATTTTTTACTAAATAAAAATCAAACTACGTCTTGTTTCACAAAACATTGTTTTTCTTCTCGCTTATTTTCATTGAAAATGTCTTGATAATTACAATTTTTTTGAATAATAAAACATCGTAAAATTCCTTCAAGAAAATAGGTTTTATAGATTTTTTTAAATGAAAGACTTATCAAAAACACAATTCTCACCAAGGCGTTTGTTTGTCAAGTCAATTTGTAATATGTATTCCAATATTTTATTTTGTTTTTCTACCATTTTTCATGATGCTAGCATTGGTGTGTTTTTTAAATTGTTACAAAAATGTTAAAAAAATTTGTTCATTTCAGTTTATCGACATATATGTATAACTATTATAGGCTATATATCACATTAAAGAGTGTTTAATTGTTTGTTTATACTAATAATTATAAGAAAATTATAAACAAGCATCATTAACAACTTTGTTTTCTCCGACAATGATAATATTTCACAACAAAAACTTGAAATCATGTTTAATATTTTATGAAAAAAATATGAAGTTTTTTGAAAGAAATTATTGTCAAATTTATTGCCTTTCATTGTGTATCATTTTCACAAAACATTTTTGAAAGTTACTTTCTTAATAAATAATTTTTATTTCCATAACTCTTGAGTGCAAATATTTTTATTTCGTAATTATAGCTATTGAATATTTTTAATTTAAACATTTGATTAAATTAGTTTGCTTTAAGTGGCTTTATTCGTGAATTTCCATTTTCTGTTGAGATACTAAACAATAGGACCAAAAAATTAATGTTAACCTTTCAAAAGCTTAGAATTAAATAATTTATGATACATTTAATGTTAATTGATCGCTTTAATAATTGTTTTGTTAGAGATTAGAAAAATGTATTTTGATTATAAAATTATATAAATAATGTTATTGTAAATAGATTTTAATACAAAATGAGAAATGCTTCATTCAAACAGGTTTTTGTAAATCGTTGCAGTTGAGAATTGCAGCTATGTTTAGCATTGCGCAATACTATCTAATAATGCGCAATGCTATCTAGTATTATCTAGTTTTTGCGCAAAAACTAGATAACATTGTGCAATTCTAGATATTATTGCGCAGTACTACATAGTATTGCAAAATACTAGACACAGCTGCAATTTTCGACTGCAACCAATCATTCATTCCAAGATTTTACTTAAAATTAAAGTTTCAGTTTTTTTGGTTGTCAAAAAAGGATAAAAATTAAAAATACAAAAAATATTTCACACTTTAGAAACTTGATACAAATGTTCAAATTACTTATATTTAGATAAATAATCATAAAATTCGTATACATATAGTCAAAAAGTTTTGTTATATTTCACAAAATAAATAAAGTGTTTGTGCATTTAATGTTTGTACAAATTAATTTTTGTAAGCATTTGTTAGTTGTTATTTTAAAATTTTAAAACAATCAAAAGAAAATTAAGAGTTGCTGTTACCTAAATTCTATATCAATTTTTCATCCTCTAAGAATCACTTGTTTGCTAAAATATGATAAAATCATTACACATTTTAGAAATTGATTTGAAACTAATTCTTTTTTTCCTATGTGAATGTTATCCAATTAATAACTTTTTCAAAAAATTTCCTTTCAAAATTTTATCAGGATCAAAGTTTCTATGTTAGTTAGATTGTTAGTATTGATGTATTAGACCATTTTGATGTGTATCATTTGGTACTGCATTACAATTATATTAAAATAGTTTAATAAATCACTTTTATTCTCCTTTTCAACATGAAAAAAAATTATTTTTATCTTTAAAGTTATATTTTAAACATAAAATGTTTAAAATATATAAAAACTTATGAAAAATACCCAAAGTTTCTCTATGCACAAAGAACGGATCTTGTTACTACAAATCTAAAAAACAAAACAGCTGTCAGAAGACAGGTTTTAGCCGCCAGAGATTTTTTCAGACACTACTGAACTTGGGTATCATAAAATTTCTCCGTCAAATAGGAAATAGACTTCTCTTCACCTGGTATCCAATAAAAACAGGGAATATCTTACATTCAGAAATTATCCTAACCAAACAAGGATTCATTTTCAGGGAGATAGTGGCCGAGTGGATACGAACGCTACCTGGAGATTAATGCTGCGTAAGAAAATCTCACTGGAACCGGTTTGAGTCCGCAATAAGACTATTTCATTTTTACGTTTTTGGTAAATTAACAATCTCATATTAATTAGTGATATTAAAATAGTATTATTAAATATTGAAAGAGATTGATTGGAAAATATCAATACGAAAAAGTGTATTTACTGTTAGCCAAAGACATTTTATTGGATGTAATATTTTTCAAGAGATTAAATCGAAGTTTTTTCGGGACAGAAATGGATCATTTAATTAGTAAATTCTGCGAGGATTGTTTATTGTTCCGATGAACAAAGGTACACAGGCTCACGCCTAGTTCAGTTACGGATTTTGAAACATGTTCCACAAAATTCCAAATACTACACATACCGTACACATAGCAAGTCACTTGTCAGCTGTTAAAAACTTAACCGATCTCTCCAAATATTTATTAACACATATAAATTGTTTCACAACTCGTTTCATTAACGCTCAACTTTTAGGAGACATTACAGTGAAGTTTCTGTCTGTTCCAGACCTCAGGAGGGTTTAGTGAGTGCAACTCCCACACTGTCTACCAGTTAATCGTGTTTAATGGCCGTTTTGGTATTTGTCCATTGAATTCCTTCATGGTTTCAGCCTAAAAAATGCACTAATTTCAACATGGGCTTCAAGGCGTATACTTGATCATAAAAATTCATGATCCGTTACAACCTTTTCAATATGTTTCTAGCAACTTTATAAGCTCAAAAACGAATCAAAATTCAACATTGTATCGAAACTGGATGAATACAAGTTATCTTTTGTTTCATTTTTGTATCCAATGTCGTTCGACTCAAATGGATCAACAATAGCACAAGTGAGGTAACCCACATTCAAATAACAGCTTACCTCACTTGTGCTATTGTCGATCCAAATATTGTGACATATCGATCAAGTTCTTGATCTAGCTCTTTAGGTAATCAACTTTCCTTAAGCAAGGGGGGGCCTTAGCCAAAGGGGGTCCCTTAGTCAAGGGGGGGTGGCAGCCATTGTATTCACTTTTCCCATAAATATTCATGATTAAAAATGTCCACTATACATTTAGTTTTAATGATTGGTTTGTTTCAAATTAAAACCATAAAATATTTCTACCGGTAGAGTATATAAATAAACAAGGTCACTCTCATTATAAATACAGTATATGTAGATAGGGTGTTAGAAAGGAGTTTTTCTTTTGCATTCTTTTTTGTTCTTCAGAAGAAAACGTTTGTAAAATGAAGCTCGTTTTAGCTAAACAAAACCAAACAATTTTTGTGGTCTGTTTTTATCAAAACATAATTAAAATTAAAAGAATTTGAGCAAAACAGAATGTTTTCCTAGGGCTGTAAACCAAATCTTGGTTAAATCTTACTTTAAATCCAGTAAACATTTCTAGTAAGACGTAGCAAGAAAGTACTAACAACGTACAAAAATTTGAATGGTCTTCACGTACGACTTCAAACCATTTTTTTTTTGCCGAAACCTAAGAAAAAATCGCCAAATGAATACCAAGCCAGTCAATAAGCAAGACTAACTCGTAGACTATGTGGGAGTTGAACTTCACTAAAAAACCTGAGTCCTGAAACGGACAAAAGTTTCAGTCTGGAAGAGCCAAGGGCTATGCACCCAAAGATGGGCCCAAAACAATAGGGAATGACTAGAAACTAATTTTTAAATTAACTTTTAAATTAAACTAAAATTAAGATGCAGCAACAGGCCAAATTTAGTGATCATTAGTTGGAGCACGAACCGCTACATCCATACTAAAATTCGCCTGCCCACTTGAAAAGAATGATAGTTAAAAATATCAATGTTATTAAAATTAAAGTAATCATTTTTATTTCTATCAATAAAAATAGAAACATTTTTTTATTTTCTTTAAAAAATAATCTTATTAAAAGTAAAATATTCACTTCATTATTCAAGCACGAACAAAATTATATATCTAATATTTTGTATGTTGTATGTTCAGAAAAATCGTGAACAAAGTTATGTATATAAGGAGATGGCGCACGTTACTATCCACCAATGCGTCAAAATCTCCTTCAATGAATTGTAGGTTAAAAAAAGTTGTGAACAAAAAAAATAATTTATGTAAGGCAAACGAAGGAGATGACGCACGTTACCATTCATCCAATGCGTCAGAATCTCCTTCAAATAATTGTAGGTACAGAAAAATCGTGAACAAGAAATATCAATGTCATTAAAATAAACAATTGTTTTTCATTTTTCGTAACAATAAAATATTTTCTATCTTCTCCTTAATAATAATAATAATTGTAGGTTCACAAAAATCGTGAACAAACAAAAATATTTAAAAAAATATACATACAAGGCAAACGAAGGAAATGAAGCACGTTACTATTCACCCAATGCGTCAGAATCTCCTTGAAATAATTGTAGGTTCAGAAAAATTGTGAACAAATATATATATCTAATATTTTGTAGATTCAGAAAAAATGTAAGCAAAATTATTGCCGATATGCAAGGCAAAGGAGGAAAATGACGCACATTACTATTCACCCAATGCGCCAGAATCCCTTTCAGATATGTTGCAGGTTCCAAAAAATCGTGAACAAAGCTATGCATATAAGGCAAAGGAAGAAGATGGTGCGCGTTACTATTCACCCAATGCGTCATTAATATCTTGAAATATATAATTTCAGCATATATTGTAGCATCATCAGCGTAGGACACAATCTTGTTTTCAAGATTATCCCACATATCAGCTGTGAACAAGATAAATAATAGTGGACCCAGGACACTACCCTGTGGTATTCCAGAAGCTACAGACTGAAAACTATTGAATGTCCCATCAACCGAAACACGTATTTTCCGGTCAGATAAAAATTCCTTAAATATATTAAAAACATATCCTCCCAGACACATAAGTTTCAATTTGTACAGCAAGCCCTTGTGGTTGATTAAATCAAAGGCTGATCTGAAACCAAAAGAGATGACCCATGATTCAGCAAAATTATCTAAAGATAGTTGCAGGTCATGAGTTAATACACGTTGAGCATAAGAGGTAGCAAGACTTTATCTGAAACCAAACTGCGTCTTAGGCAAGATATTCTACATACTAAAAAATTTATAAAGACTCCGAGCAATTAGTTTTTCGAAAACTTTTGAAAGTACAGGTGTTAAAGATATTGGTCTATAGTTCATTAACAATGATGGTACAGCTGGATAAGGTTTGAAGAGCGAGCCCTGGATGGCTGAGAGCAGCAGCTTAAAAATTCCTTCACATTAATGGCCGCAAAGTTAAAACTAGTGTTCAGCAGAGTGACTTATTATCTAAAAACAACTTGTTTATTATTCGCTCCGCATTTAGGGAGAATGATTATATAAATAAACGGGCCAATGCCCAGCACTACACCCTGAGCATTTAAGGAAAGGGGACGACTAATGCAGCAGGTTACCAATTTTTTTTACTTCTGTTATAAATTCTATATAAAATGTTCCACTGGTTAGATCGTAGAACTATAAAAACTTGATACTGCACAGGTTAGAAAAAAATATGTTTTTTGTTTTAATTATTGTATCTAGTTTTAATAAAGGTTTCAATGTAAAAATGTATAAAGGTAAAGTGATAACTAAATGAATTAGGTTTTAAATCATTTACATATATATGTATCGACCTTTCTAAGGTAAGGATGGATATGTACGAATGATCTGTAAAGCCAAAAGAAAAGTTGAGAACATAGAAATTAAATCGTTTTTCGTAACTTTAGAATGTGGGTTTGATTTTTAAATCTTTTATTAATGCTTAAATAATAATATATATAGATCACATAGCTTTCTTATACATTTTGCACGAATTATAATTTAAAAATAAATATACCTTATAAATGAATATGAAACTCAAAATGGATTGATTGCCTTCATCTGCAAAACTGTGATAAAACAGAAATAACGTTCTTTCTCACACCATACAGGTAATCAAGAAGCATCATGCCATTAGAATTCCAAGATCTATGAAATAGAAAATTTTCACAAATACTGTATATCTTAAGCAACGTGTCATTAGCATACGGCTGGTAATCGAGTAATTATAGAGAATTCTGGTAGGCGACAAAGTTGTTTTGCTAGCACGATTAAACACAACCACTGATTAAGTTTATTAATCTCTTAACACATCTCAGAATTAGTTCAAGGATAATGAAATTATATTTGTACAAATATTTAGCGAATAAATGTAAATATAAAAATACTTTGAACATATAAAAGCTACGATTCTGTTTTAAAACTAAATAGACATAAATAAACATTTGTTAAACATTTAACAAACTTATAACATACGTTTAACAAATCTGTAACAAACATTTAACAAACATTTGATTCACCACATTAAAGAATAGATCGAGTTGATGATTTTGTAATCTGTCTTGGTAAAGTTTTTCTTCACCTCCCCATCGAAAGACACCGAATGATGCACCTGCAGCCACACCGACGTGCGGTCCGCCCCAGCATCAGACATAATGTCGCTTATCCGCTGACCCACTGTCCATGGCACCTCCTGCCCACCGCCCTTGATGCTGTGCATGTCCGCCCCATCGCTCTTGAACGAGTTCTTTGAAGATTTGATGCTGAAACCATCCAGAATTTCAGCTTTAGCTTCACATTACAACAATCAAACTTTTACATTTGGGAAAACTTCATTTATCATATGGTTTCAAAAACCATCATTGTTAACTTCAAATAAATTGTTTGGTATCAGACACTGCAACCGGAGATTTCTCATCACCGCACCAACAGGCTAAGGAGTACCTCCCAGTGCTCAACCCTGAAGGTTATAGAATTATGGCTACAAACACAACCGCTGCACTAAGAAAATTTCACCTCGCCTACTGCCCAAATGGGTCATCACTCTTGGACCTTTTTTATTTACATGCATCTAGAAACTATATTTCTACACCTGTCCAAATAAATTTAATTTCATTAATTTCCATATCATAGTTTTAATTAGTTGTTTATAAAATATAACTATTTTTTATTAAAAAAGTAGTTCAAAACTAGTTATGCCTAAACCGCTATGCGGCTTAAATGTCGAGCGATTATTTATTTTTATAATATACAATTGTACAAAATTTTTAAATTGTAAAAATACAATCAGCAATAACAAAAAAAATTGATTTTTTTAAATTCTATTACATTATATTTATACATTCATACTTATTGTTAAATTCTGAAAAAAAAATTCAATATAAAACATTTTACAAGTTATTTTTCCTTATTTTAAACTTAAATAACAAAAAAACAAAAATTATCTAAAAATAAATCTATTGCATTATATTGTAAGCATATTGATTGTTCAGTTCTGGAAATTTGATGCAAAAATATCAAAAAACAAACAGGTTATTAATAAAAAGAAAACCTTATATAAAAAGAATTCCATTGCATTATATTGTAAGCAAATTGATTGTTAAGATCTGAAAATTTGATGCAAAAATACTAAAAAAAACAAACAAGTTACAAGAAAATAAAAACTTGAACCTTTTGTTGAATGTTTGGACGACGACGACGGAATAGTAACACCTATGTCTTAACTTCGTTTCACTCACTCGACAAAAACTAATACAATCTTAACTTGTACCAATTAATGTTATAATGTTTAGGCAACTTCATTAATTTTTTTAACTCCAAAATTATCTCAAATTGCCAATTTCAGCAACAAAATAATTTCATACTTTTTGTAAGATAGAATGTGGGTTAATGCCCAGCACTGCATAAGGTAATCAGCAACAAACTTTTGTATGGCAAAAGTTTTTTAGATATCACATATTGTAAAACAAAGCCTACCTGGAAGCCATCGGTTTCTTGTGTGGTTGGCGTTCTGTGCCACTCAACTAGATGATTGTCCGGCCCATAGAGGTCTTTGTCCAACTCAATGACAAGACTTTTGAAAAATGAAGAAAACTTTCGCTTTATTTTGCTTGGGTCACTCTGAAATCAAACATGTGGATGTAGTAATAGGGTATCCAAAAACTAAAACAAACGAATATTAAAATGAAATCAAACTTTCATTGAATCAAAAACAAAAAACTTCAATATTCACCTTCTACTGTGGAAAAACAGGGCAATATTTACTAAGTCGATGAAATAAACATGGTTAAATTTTAATATCACCTTTCACATAAAATGTGTATTGGAGATAATGACGACTCTAATAGAGTATTGCAATATACTTATACAAAAAAATATATGCTCAGTAATATTACTTTTAAAGCATTCAAATTTACATTAAATAAGGACTATTTTCAGCACTAACTCTAATGTTTTGGTGTCTTTATGACAAAAATTATTCAAGCAGCAGAAGATTACTCATCCAATGATCATAAAGCATTTTCTTCTTCTAAGAACTTTATCTTTGAATTATTTTGTAAGTAGAGAAATGAATGATTTCGCTCTTTCATCTTGTACTCTATACTGAATTTTTTACACTTTCATTACTGCATGTCATATAAACCATATACATCGGCACATAAATTAACAATGTCGCATAGTTTTCTTCTTAACACTGGTTATTATTTCAATTGATCTAAAATACATTAAAATTACAATTTAATTAATTCTTATGTCTGAAACATGCCCTTTTTTCACAAGACCAAAAATAATGACAAAAAGTGTTCCTCTCCAAAGTTTGAAGTGATTTTCTGGCATCCTGTTCTAAGGGTACTCAGTCAATATGTATTGTTTCTCCAAGCAAAGGTGACCTTAGCACATGATGTAAAAATAGAAGCCAACCTTGTTATCATCAAGAAGTCTTCCTTCTACGCGGAGCTCCCATGAAGCAACGGATGTTTCTTCCCCTTCTCCACCTCCTTCCACACGGGCTGGATAGAAGGTGTTAGAAATGAAGATTCGTAACTTTTTCTTCACTTTCATTGGTCGCTTCAAGGCTTCCTGAAAAACAATACGAAGTCCAGCATAAAAATTCATTTGAAATAGAAAGTCATTTCACTTAAAACACCTGTAGATAATTCAAGTAATTATACTCTGTGATCATTTCTTTCCATTTCCAGACTGAGTGAGTGAGCTCACATTCAAAGGCATCTAATGTTTACAGAATAATGTTTAATCAAAACATAAAACTAACCATCATAAATTAAGTATTCTAAAATGAGATACAAGATTAAAGACTTAACACACAAATGCGAAAGAAGGTTGGGCAAGAGCACACAACGTGTGACGAACCAATTAAAAAACTAATTTATACATTACTGCAGAATTGAAAATACCTTACCTGAATGTCAAGACGTTTCCTCATTATTGTTGCATCCAGCTTGCGCTCAAATGCCAAGAGATCCATGTAAGCTTGACTTTCAGGAACAAGATCTCGAACCTAAAAATATGAAAGTTCAATTTTAATTCATAATTTCAACTATTAGAAATACTGTTTGTTTCATGGATTAAGTGTTTTGTATGTATAGAAGACAAATCCACTACACAAAACATAAACAAACAGAATTATATTTTCTGATTACCTGGAAAATGCATTTAATATACTTCTTTAGGTCACATTTTCTTGTATTTTTCGTCAGCATACATTAGAATATCTATAAACTATTTTATCATTTTTAAAGAATAAACTGATTATGAAAAGCTTTATTGCATTATTTCAATGTATTGAATGATATTTACAAAAGAGCCCATATAAGTTACAGTTAAGTATTCTAGGATTATTATACAAAACCAATGGATAAGTTATATAATAGTTTTTCAGTATTAACTTTGATCATAGCTATGGTTTTCAATTGCACATCAACTCATTGGAAGAATAGAGATCAAAAGTATATTTTTACCAATTCCATAAATAAGATACTAAACAATTAGCTATTGTAGTTTGAAAAATATTAGCAGGACAAATTTTTTAACTAAATGTTTAAATTTAGCTATTTATTCAATTTAACCCTTTATAACAATGATAAATCACTCTCTGGTGAACACTAGTTTATGACTTTGCAGGCATTATTGTGAAGGAAATTTTTAACCTGCTGCCCTCAGCCGTCCAGGGTTCGCTCTTCAAACCCCACATGAACAATGGAGCCTTATCCAACTGTTAAAAATTTCCTTCACAATAATACCTGCAAAGCTATAAAGAAAAGTTTCTAAACAAGTTGTTTAAGCCTTCTGGACTCGTTGACGTGAATAGCCGAAGTTAATCTTGTGATTGAAATCTCAGGTTTTATAACTGTAAGATATATTTATTTTATTTTTTCATTAAAATCAATTACAAGAAAATATAAAACTCTAAGGATGATCAATCACATGTTTGGTTTATTTGTTGAACTTTTTGTTTATTTTGTTGTAATATTTTATTTGTTGTGGGTAAGTCATTGACAGTCTTATTTACTATGTCATTATTATTGAAATAAAAACGAAATAAAAACATTTATTGCTGAATAGCCTTAGGTACTATTACATGGGAATATTACATTGCAAATAAAAATGTATTACAGTTACACTCATTTGACATTGAACACATCTTGTATCTATTGTCAGTATTGATGTTGTTAGATAGATTTGTTCATGTTATATGTTTCTATCTAGATTATGTTCAGCTATAAGCAGAGCTACAATGTTTACTCCCACAGTTGTTGTCGTTTAGCATTATGTGACAAGTAGTTCAGAAAGGTTCTGTTATGCTACCAGTTCCATTATGATGAACAAGCTGCTGTAGTACGTCATATAAGCGACTTTGGTTGACAACTTTAGTTTCCTTTACGATATCAACATTATATTTTCACATTAGATTCAAATAATTCAAACAATTGTTTTGATAGATTTTGTTTCTCTAGTTTACATATAAT
>JARUHE010297197.1:0-12649 GCA_031471125.1 Archaeomysis grebnitzkii | reverse complement strand
ACAATCATTATCATCACTATTACTACAATCATTATCATCACTATTACTACAATCATTATCATCACTATTACTACAATCATTATCATCACTATTACTACAATTATTAGCACTATTACTATTATGAATTTTAATATTTTCATTAATTAATACTAGCAATAATGATTAGTATCACTAATACTATTGCTATTATTATAAGTATTTTTTGTGTGTTTGTTTCATGTGCATGTTTGTGTTTTTTTATGTTTTTTCTTTGTTGAATGTTTTATGTGTTACATGACCCAAAGGTGAATTATAAACGGTGAGGTCATGAGAAATAAATAATTCGAAACCACAACAAAGTTTATTTTTATTAATATCCAAAATGATGAGCAATTGAAGCGACCAGATAATTGTTTTTGCGGAAAGACATTTGCAAAAAAATACATTTTAGTAAATAGACATTTGCGAAAATGTATTTATATTTTAGCAAAGAGACATTTGGAAAAAAAATTAATTTAAGCAAACAAACATTTGCAAAAATTTATAATTTAAGCAAAGAGACATTTGCAAAAATTTATTTCGATTTTAGCAAAGACAAAGATACCAAATACAAAAAAAATAACAAACATGCAAATGTTATTATGTCTTCACAAAAAACGTTTAAAACAGTAATTTTGCTGATGGAAGTAAAATTAAATTAATTTTAAATTGGTGTACCATTGAAAAACAGTTTGGCTAAGGATATCTAGAACTTTTGCATAATGTGTTTATGCGTGCGTGTGCGTGTGTAAACCTAGACATACATACAGTACATACATACATACATACAGATATGCGGAACGAAAGTCCATTACAAACATCACTGCAATCATTAGCCATATTTAGTCGAGGTTTCCATTTCAACCGAACAAACAAAACACAAAATAGGCCTAAAAACCGGTTCGCCAATTGAAGATTTTTGGAAACAAGTTTAATGGAAATTTATTTGTACAGCTAACCACTGACCATCGACGAGATACTAACCCTTTGAGACCTGGTGGATTATTTTCTATGGTAACTTTGACGTATTTTAGACCTTATATAAACAAACACTCTAACATCAAAGTGTTAACCCTCAGTGCACAATTAGAAGAACTCGTTATTAAATAGTGTTTTCAATAGTAACTTCAATGTATTTTATTTATTGGGGGTTAGATGGTTATCCACTGTCCGTCGGTGTAGTACTAACCACTGATAATGATTACTAAGGGTTTAGGGTTTAGGTGGTTAACCACTACTGTCGTTGTAGTACTAGCCACTGGCAATGATTACTCAGGGTTTAGGTGGTTAACCACTACTGTCGTTGTAGTACTAACCACTGGCAATGATTACTCAGGGTTCAGGTGATTAACCACTGCCGTCGTTGTAGTACTAGCCACCAATAACAACAATAATGAATTGGACCTCGTTTGATTTGCCATTAGATAGAAAACAGCCGATTTATTGTGGACGAAGATGTATGGCAGAGAGATCTGGTTGGTAATTTGAAACCTTCTTGTTTTTAAACAAAGTGGTTGGTCTGTTTTTTGGTTTAGTGAAATTCAAAACTTTTATTCCTAAATAAATACTTTAGACGATTTAAAAATTATTTTAATACTTTATACAATTTAACTTTCAAGATGGCTTATGAAATATAAATAAATAGATTGGGTGTGGTCGATGCTGCTGCTGCTGCACATAATCCGGATTACAGCTTTACGTGCAGCACTAATGCTGATTTTGATAATGATATTTTTTATTCCCTATTTCACCTTCTTCACAAGACAGATAAAAAAATTATTACTTAATCAAAATATGGATTGACAATAGCACAAGTGAGGTAAGCTTTATGTTATTTGAATGTGGGTTGCCTTACTTGTGCTATTGTCGATCCATATATTCTTATCAGCTGGGAGGTTTTCTCAAAAGTATGTTGGCAAATAAATTGGAATTGTTACAGAAACAATTTCAAGAATTTCAGAAATGTATTAACACAAAATGAATAAAAAGGAAAATATTGTGTTATGTGAAACGAAACATTTTAAAAATGTAATGTGCCATATTTTTGGTATAGGAATAAAAACACATTAAGGTTTGCATTGAAAACTACCTTTATTAAAACTAGGCTTTGGCAATCAGGCATTTTATTGGGAATTCCTATAAAAATAGAGATGTGATTTTCTTCCATGAACTCTTTCATGACTGATAGCATTGAATAACCTTGGAATTGTTATCCCCTACATACAGTAATTACACTACAAGACAGACAATAATTTCCCTATAAGCTTTGTGTATTGAATCACATACATTCATGTACAAGATCGAACATAATTATATTAAAATTATAGCATTGAATAACCTTGGAATTGTTATCCCTTACATACAGTAATTACACTACAATATCGAAAGTAATTACCCTACAAGCTTTGTATATTGAATCACATACCATTCATGTACAAAATCGAACATAATTATATTAAAATTATATACGATACAATACGCAATGTTTCTATGGTTAGTGATGATGATGTTCAATATCATGAATCAAACAAATTGCTCTACAATGACGTAATAAGTGAAGTCTCCCATTTTGATAAGTGATATTGTTCCAATAATAATTAATTGTTAAAGTTGAAGAACATATATAAATTTCTCACATTCAATACAATCAGCAAGATAACAACATTATTACCACAGATTGACTGAAAATAACATTAAAACGAGCCATATAGCAACAAGAAACCTTGCATAACATTTATTTATCATAACATCATTTAATTTCCACAAACATTGAAGTGTTTAATTGTTGCTATATGAGTTTTAACATTTTCAGACCCAATTAAATATTTCCATAAGGAATAAAATTACGTTTAAGTTATTATTGAAAACCTTTAATCGGTGTGAGGTTATCATCTTATGTCAAAGGGTTAACACGATTCAACATAATTGTATACGATCTTGTGAACGAATTGTATACGATGTTTTAGAGTCTAGACGAATCGTACACGATTCAAGACAATGCCAATTATAATGTTCCTCACGCCCCACAGCTCTACTAATACATCTACAATAGCACAAGTGAGGTAAGCTCTCTGTTATTTGAATGAGAGTTACCTTACTTGTGCTATTATCGATCTAAATGTCAGAGAAAAACAGATGTCCGAGAAAAGGCGAAAGCAAATCCAAATTTGGAGGAGAGCCTAAGTCAAAAATGATCACAAACGGTCGCGATTTCACTCATAGGCCTAATTCCATTGACCTTTCATCTCCATAAGGACCAAAACACATTAAAATAAAATTAAAAGTGACTCTTAATGCCTGATGGAATTAACAAAGGTTAGATTAAGTGGCTTTCGACTCCTTTTCAGCCCTTCATTGGCATGTTATCCTCACAATTATCTTGTATTCAGATCTGCCGTGATGTTGAAATGCCAATAAAAGGATTTAGCGACCTCAGTCAACTTTACCATTTAACCCTTTGGGCCCGAGTGATTGTGACATAAGGAGTAATTTACGTCAGAGTTAGCATTGAAAATAACCATTATTCGCCAGGAGCTGGAGTTCTCTCGGGCATTAATGGGTTAATTAATCACGGTAATAATTTATTAAATGGTTTATTCCAAAGTATAATATGGTCATTGTTCTATATTTGGATCGACAATTGCAGAAGTGAGGTAAGCTCTGTTATTTGAATGTGGGTTACCTCACTTGTGGTATTGTCGATTCACATATAAGACCAGGCAATATCCTTGGGGTATACATAACTTGATATGGGTAGTAATATTAAGGTTGATATGTAAAGCGGGACAGAGATCGGCTAAATTCGATTTGATCCCCTATATAAAAGCCTCGTCATATGAAGTAAGATTGAACTAATTAGAAAAAAAAACTTTGAAAGGTTATTTTTTTGGAAATTTAGTTGGAAACAAATGAGTGTTTTCAATGTTAAGAAAAAATCATGAAAACCAATTAAATAACAACCACAACAATTATTATTGTTTTATTGTTTAGAATTGAATCATTTAAGGACTTGCAATGTTTTGCATTAAGACTTAAATACATTAAAGTTAGTATGAGAAATAAACCTTAGTGTCTGGCTAGCATTATATCTATCAGGAACCAAGATGTAAGTTCAAGAGTTTGGGCTAATAGTTGCAGATAATAATAGCAATAATAGTAGCAATAACAATAATAATATTAGTAATAGTAACAATAACAGTAATAATGTCAATTATAATATTAATTTCATTAATAATAAGTGTCAATTATAGTAATAGTAAAACCAACAATAACAGTAATAAAATCCATAATGTAAATTATATTAATAACAATAATAATAATAATAACAATAATAATAATAACAATAATAATAATAATATCAATAATAATATCAATAATAATATTGTCAATTATAATAATAACAATAAAGATTATAAGCTATCTTACCCAAAGAAAACTCATAGACATGATATATATTAAACATCCTCTTGTAAAATTATTTATAGGCCTGATTTGTGTTCACCAGCGGAAGGCACGCACATTAAATTTAATAGTAGGCCTACGACCGAAGTTTGAGTGACAGGCAAAACAAATATTTTCTTAAATGCCAAACATTTTGACAAAAATTATAAATAGTTTGTTAATGCATCAAGAAATATATAGTTTACACAAAAGCCAGTAAGGTATAATATAAACTGGATTTAGTATTGCAAATCGCTCATATTGTAATACCAAGTTAAGATGTTAAATACATTAGGTAGTTTAAATAATTATGGAAATATAATATTTAAATATTTTATTAAATAATAGTGTTTTGTTAATTAACAACGAGACCTGATTTGTACAGATATTTGCTATTCCAAGTTAAGATGTAGATTATGTAATTACAATATATAGTCGTTGTTGTTGTTGTTTATGTAATTATAATATGTTGTTGTTGATTATGTAATTATAATATATCCTTATTGTTATTGTTGTTTTTAAATAAAGTATTTTTTAGTTAATTAAAGGTTTAATAACAAACGCGGGTACGTTTTTAAAATAATAATAACAACCGAAAAGTAATTAATCTAATAATGATGATTATGATTATCGACTCCTTAAACATGAAAAAACGGAAATATTACAGAAATAAACAATTAATAATTAATCATTAAAAAGTAAATTAACAATACAAATAAATAAATGAATGATAGATACTGAAGTTGAGAAGAAAACAAATAAATGAATGATAAATAATTAAATTAACAAACAATAAATAATAAACGAATAAATGAATTATAGATACTGAAATTGATAAATAAAAAAAGAAAAGAATAAATTAATAATAAATAAAGAAAATAATAAACCAATAAATAAATGAAAAAATAATAAACAATTAGATGCGGTAACAAACAAAAACAATAATAACGAAATATAAATAATTTAAGAAAAGTTCCATAAATAAAAAAGCCACAAAAATTCCTCCCACCCAAAAGTAGAAGAAAAAGAGTGAGGCACACATTAAAAATGAGGCCGGGTGAGGGGGGCCATGTCACGCTACAGTGGTTTTACTAGGCCATTACATGAGGGCGGCCGCTTTGGTAGGCCTACATCAAATTAGTCAGACGCTGGAGCAAGTTCAGACGGCCTATTAAAAGAAGATGTCCCTAAATAATATTTAAATTCGCAGAATCGCGTCATTAAGGCCTATTGAAAACAATCATGCCAAAATGGAGTTGACAATGTATGTAGGCCTACTGCTTCAAACTTGAGTTAATTATGGATTTAAAAGTTTTTTAGGCCTTGAATGTTTGATTTAATTGAGTTTAATGGCACTTGAAATTGTTTTATGTTGGCACCAAACACGAGAGGAAACATTCAAGAATAATGATAATGATAATGATAATAATAATAGAATTAAATGCTATTCGTTTTAAAAGTATAAAAGTTGAAAATAAAGACACAAATTAAAGCTACACAATAATTAGACGTTTTAAATTATTTCAAAATGCAACTTTTGTTGCCGATCAAGAATGTACAATCTGCAAGAATCTTAGAGTGGTCATCAAAAAAAGTATGCCTCGAAATGTTACGGAAGTGTTACGCGAATGTTTAAAACGCCTTAATGACTATTAATGAACACAAACAACAACTCTGAAATGTCCTGAATCGTGATAGGTCGATTTTAAAATCTAGAAACATAAAAACAAATCACCAAGCAAAAAAACACCACAGCCTACATAAAAAAATAAAGTTGCACATGCAATAAATGTTATTTCCAATGCTAAATTAAACGTGTTTTAGTTCTTAAAGGATGAATTGGACCGACAATAGTCCAAGTGAGGTAACCTATATGTTATTTGAACGTGGGTTACCTCACTTGTGTTATTCGCGAACCAAATATTCTTGCTAAACGTCAAACAATGGTTAAAATATCGACTTAAAACATTACATTATCTACGAAAGGCCCAAGGTCCCCCTTTTACATTTCCGCTTCAAACAGTGTGCCAAAAAATAGTAAATTTCGTTTCTAAATTAACCCAACATTAAAAATGAAATAATCATTTGTTTCTCGATTTATTTGCAGTCTGGATCCACAGGACTGTTATTTAACCCTTTAATGAACGACTTACTTTTATCTTAATGACTAAAATCCATTGGAATTACTATTGAAATTAACCCTTACTGCACGTGACGAATTCGTCCCTATGTTAAATATAAAGTTGAATAAATCGATTAAAGCGAAATTAAAAATCTATAATTGATGACAATTCTAAACCGCTTTATGCAACACTAAATTGGCTGAGATTATTCAGTGTTATAAATTTACTTTCATACACAATGTTTTCATTATCACTTATAACCTAACTAACAAATGGATTGACAATAAGAAAAGTGAGACAACCCACATTCAAATAACAGAGGTTGCTTCATTTGTGCTATTGTTGGTCTAATAATTGAAATACTTTTAGATTAGTATTGAAAACAACCGTTGTTCAACTTGGCAAATTCTTCAATGCATAAAACAGTCAGATCTGTGAGGTTGAAATCCATCCGAAAGTTATAACTATTAATTATGTTGGTGGGACGGAGTGCCTCAATGCAACCAGAGGTTTTCAGCACCACTGCACTGGGTTAATGCACTTAACCATTTAAAGCCGAGTCTAGAAGTATTACCAATGCTGTAAGGGTTGTTTCCGATATTATCATGCTTGACCATGCTTGAAATAAATAACAAAATAGGTTCCAGTCATACTTTGAGAATGACATATACGCTGCTATAGACCCAGCAACATTTTTCAATGTTGAGCCCAAGAGAAAAAATGAGTGAAGGTGCAGAAATAGTAATCAAAATACGGGTATTTGGAAAGACGTTATACCAACCACAAACACACAATCAGCAAGACGAAAAAGATCAACAGTATGACTCACAAACAAACAATCAGCAAGGGGAAAAAGACCAACAGTATGAGTCACAAACAAACAAACACACAAATTAGCAACAGATTCAAGGGAGGAGGAAAGGGCGTGATGAAACAGATACAATGACCAGGAACGCAATTGTCCGATAAGACTAAGTGTACGGCATTCAAAACCTTCACCCTTGAAAACCTTCACGGCGTTCAAGACCCCTTCATTGGTCATCCAAAATAAATGTTAAAAATGAAAAGAATTACAATTTTGTTTTCATAGATGTGGAATATGTTTCTCAATGATACATTAAACCATTCAGACCTCATTCCTCAAACTAAGAAATTAACTTTCATGTGGTGTGTAATGGGCGAAATCTTAATAACTGAGCGCAACAGTATTAAAAACTCGTGCACATTTACTCAAAAAATAATAAACGCAACTCTTCACCACACAATGTAGCACATGTGATACATCTCTTAATAGTTGTTTTCAATGATAACTTTACTACACGTTAGTTCATACGACAATATTTATTTCGGCAGCTAACTTAATATTTACATAAATTGCGTTTTAGTTGAAGTTTTCTTTGGAGTTTTATTTTTATAAAACGAGTTTCCTCAATTTCGACCAAAAATATGCGACAAAATGAACTACATTACAATTAATTAACAACTTAGATTATACTATTAATGTAATTAACATTCAATTTCAATTAATAACAACATATTAAAAATAGATCAATTTACGATTAAACCTCCTCGTGTATAAACAGATAAGCTAAAGCTAAACGTGGCATCATGAACAGGCAGACAAGGTAAGGCTATAAGCTTGACATGACGCTGTCAATCACAGCGTCACGCTACATATTCCGATCTCATTAAAGGTTAAGCCTAACGAAGAACAAACAAATAAACAAACTCTCAAGCTAATAGTCCATAAAGATCATACCAGCTATATGGCGTGATTTTTTATTTCTATCGTGAATGTGCATGTAGAAAATTAACTACAATACCTTCCGGAATCATAATCACTTTAGAGTAGTACGAGATTTGCTATTTATTGGTTTTTATTACTTACTAGGTTATTTTTTTAAACCTGTTCTGTTTATTGCAAAATTACAGATATTGTTTCTGTATGAAACAGTAGCAATGATCATTTTGCATAAATATTGTTCAAATAACGCAATGCTAAAGTTGGATAGAACTTCATTATTTAATTAATTTGAGGACCGACTTATTTTCTGAAATATAAAGACCTTCAAATTTCAAAAAATTAATTTTATACATTTTAATGTTCTGGAAAGTTGATTTTCAAAAAATTGGAACATGTCCACCGAACCAAAAACTTAAAAATGTCACAATGCCGCTCCCTTCTCCAGGATCTCTGCATCTAGATGAGATAATCGCCGATTTCTGTCAGACCAAGTTAATCTGATATGAAATAACATTGAATTGAAGGTCACGTCACGTGATCAGCTGTGAATATCATTGCATTCGTATTTCATTAATTAGGTAACAACGTATAGCCAATATTTGAATTATTAATTGTACATCATGCAAATAATCCACATAATAAGGGTTGTTTCAACGGTAACATAAATGTATTTTAGTCATTCTGGCAATAATTATTAAATGTACAAAAATTAAAACATTCGGTGTAAGCATAATGTCACATGGACACCAATCACACACTACGCCAGGTCTAGTTTGTTGAACTACGGTGCCAAGACCTAACATTTGCGTAGTTTATCATCTTTTGATTCGTCTAATCCACTTCCGGATGCAGAGCTGGTTCCTCAATAAAAGATTGTTCATTTCAAGTCGATGACTTAATCTTAACTTGCCTTATTTGCCATTTAAAGTTGACTTAAAGTTGATTTAATCTTAACTTGCCTTATTTGGGATTTTCATCATCATCAGATCTTTCAACCAGTGCGAGTCGTTGGATATCTCTGATGACTTATCTGCCATCTACAACTACATATATCTCACTATCCACATACCTCTCCCTACTTATCTCTATTAACCACCATCATTTCTATTCTAAAAAGTTGATTTCGCTCCATGTATTGCCGTTGCCTTATCAATACAATAGTTCTACTGTCTTCCATTTCATATCCGCTTTAGTGGTTCCTTGCATGATAGCTTTTCTCAAACAGAGTTGATCTTATCCCATGGTTATATCATGTTAATTCATTTTCATCGTGTAGTCATCGTCAAGTACACTTAAGATCATGACTGTATCTTAAGTGTACTAACTTGACGATGACTACATATGCAAACCTTGAATTCTTAAAAAATATCTTAACGTTGCAATGATACTTGTGTTCAAATAAATGCTCTAGAGCAAAAAAATAAATGTTGATACACTCCCACGTCCAAAATTAACAATAAAAAGTGCAACATTGTGTAAAGTAAATACAAATAAAAATACAAAAAATATTAAAAAGTAAATAAACAAAAAAAGAAAAAAAGAGGACATTAACACAGCCATTCAACTTCCAGATATGCAGATCCTATTTCAATAAATATTCTTAATTGTTTGTAAACAAAGAAAAATTTCGTCGTTCGAGAGGAGATAAAAACGTTCCTCACATATCAGAGAATTATTGTCATTATTTATGTTTATTATGTTTACCAATATAATTATAACATTGAAAATAGTATTAATTAATAATAATGATAATAATAATTATAACAATGATAATACTATCAACAATGATTTCAAAGATAAAATTAAATTTGGTGAAAAGTTTATGAAAATTTGAAAAGTAAGCTTACCATACTTTTATTTTTATTGAAACAATACTAATAATTTTGGAGAACATAATTTTTACCAAATTATAATGTAAATATTATTAGAAACTATTTTAGATAATCGAGCTATATTACCTTCGTTTATAAGCATTACACAACTATTTATATGTGTGTACTGAATTATATTGGAAGTACAATTACGATCATGATGTAATAATGATTATCATAATAAAAAAATACTATGCAACCTGAAACAAAATATGTAATGCAAATGTAGATAAAAAAAAATTGTAGAAATAACAATGATGAACAATCACAATGATAATCATAATGAATAATTATAATGACAATGACTAAAGATCAAATATAATAATAATACCGAGTATTATTATAAAATAGGATACAACGCAACCAACTGATTACTATCTATGAAATCATCTTGGCGTAAATAATTGTAACATTTTTTTAGCAGAAACTAGATTAGACAAATGTAACAAACCATAAAGCTATACAACAATTAAACGTTAACACAACAGAATAACAAATAATTCCAATAAACATAACAAACAAATAGATGTAACAGTCAACAGAACATAAAAAATAAAACAACATTTAAAAAACAAATATAAAAACAAAAAATAAAGCAAAATTCTCCTAAACTATCCTAGCACATAACACCTTTTGTTTTCATAGCTAACCCTTTAAAGCCTAATGAGACGCACAACAATAAGGATTGTGTTCAATGTTAACTTTAATGTATTTCAGTCCTTATGCCAATAATTAAACAGGCCTTAAATGGTTAGCACCTGGAACTTAAAATTCAGCATTTTCGCCATATTTGGTAAATTGGTTTTAACGTTACAATAAAATTCGCGAAAATATTTCGATAAAATGCGAGGTTTAACAAAAAATATTGGCCGACATTAATTTAGCGTTTATGGTTGGTTAAGTATTGGAGTGCCTAACAGAACGTATTACGGCTCATGAAAAACCTTACTGCAGTTAAATGTGATTTGAAAGGTAATTTATAAATTTAAATTATTTTTAAAAATAAAGCAAATACGAGTAAATGCTATGCATTAAAAACTGCTTTTTCTGTTATAACAGTTCCTAAAATTGTTTTATTTTTTAATACAATTATTTATATTATTATATTAACCTTTTTCTTTCATTTGTTTATAACAAAGATATTTCTAACCCTTCAAAAAAAATTATGTCAAAAAAATCCTAAAATGTCTACTATTTAAAAAAGATTTAACTTTTAGGCAAAAAGGTCCTTCAAGCATTCTACCTTAGAATCTCTTTATTTCATTTATTTTAAATAAACTTTTCTCTAAACGTGTAAATAAAAATCTCAGTTAACCATGAATTTCAAGTTTTTAATGAAATGTACGTTTTAATAAGTAAATATTGATCTAACAAGTACGCATACATTTTTAAACGAATGAAGGCTGTGACCGAGTAAAAGTTATGAAAACAACATTTCTATAATATATATTTACATATAAAATTTTAAAAATATATTTTTTTCATAATTCTACTAAGTGATCCCTAACCAATATTTAAAAACCTAGTATTTCAATGAATATTCATTTTCTTAAACAAATTATTCTGGATAATATTGTTCAGAATTATATATAAAATCTGTAAAATTAAAAATTTAAAAAAAATTGTTCTCAAACATTTTTTAAAAGGGCTGAAAAATCCTCCGCCTCAACAGTAGTTTATAGAGGCTGTTTGTCACAGCCTAATAAAAAAATCTTTAGTGATACCAGTATAGAATGTTATGTTCATAATTTTCATTTAAACAAACTGTTCTGTAAAATTAATATTTTTTATTATTTAAAAAAATGCAAAATTTTGGTAGAGTCCATAAATTATCCACCGACTAAACAACAATCAGAGATCACGTATAGAAGCTGGTTTTTCAAACACAGCTTAATAAGAAAATTCGGATTTTCATGATTTATGTTTTGATATTTTACAATATCCAAGAGTTTAAGAGTACCTTTATTTATTGGGCAATAGTACAAGCCAATTAAGTAGGTGTTGTTTTGCACTAAATTGAAAGCATTTCATATTTTCGATGCCCGAGCAGTTATTGCAAATAATGACTGAAATGCTTTTTTAGATAAAATTGAAATTAACCTCTGATTATCATGCATGAGGGTTAGTATTGGTTCCACTTTGTGCAAGAACTGTAGTGGTAGAAGATGTGTTTGGTCAACAAGCCCTACTGTGATGGGTTAAGAGAACTAAAGCTCTATTCCCTACATAGACGAAGATTGAGAGGAGACCTCATCCAAATTTTTAAAATAGTGAAAGGATTAAGTGGAATTAAGTTGAAGACATGTTTAGACGAAGTAATGAAGGAGGAACTAGAGGACATATAGGTATACAGTTTTTAAGCCGCGGGTTGAAGGTAGGACCAGGGCCGTTTTTTTCTCAAATAGTTATCAATTATTGGAATTCACTTGATGAAAATATAGTAGAGGCAGGAA